>VZTA01025665.1:273159-319160 GCA_013398855.1 Mohoua ochrocephala
GGCCCGTCCCGGTGCGAGGGGGCGGCGTTGTGTAACGGGGAGGGGGCGGCCCGGGGGCAGCGCAGGGCGGGCCCGGCTCTTCCAGCCCCGGCGCCGCGTGACCGCGGCAGGGAAAAGCCGCAGCCCCGGTGCGGTGGAATGGGGTGAGGCGGGAGGGAGGCTGCGGGCACGGCGACCGCACTCCCCGCTCCCTCTCCGCTTTGTTAGCGAGGGAGAGCGGCGGTGTCCGGGGTGCCGGCCGGGGACCCCCTGCTGCCGCAGCGTCCCGGGGGCCGGTTTGATCGCCCGGGCAGCTCGCCGCCCGCTTCGCGCCCCTGCGGCGTTACCGCTTCCCAGGTGTCTGTGTTAATGAAATACCAGCGCGTTGCGGTGCCCCCCGCCCCATCCCTGAAGTGAATCCCGCCAGGTAGAGCCCAAAGGGTTCTTGTCACTCAGCCGACGGTGCCTCCGCAGCAGCAGTAGCGCGGCTCCGCGTAGCCCAAAGGACTCATTTCACCACCCTCCGGCGGGTTCCCTAAGAAAATCCCCGGGAGTTCACGGAACCGGGGCTACTTTCTCCACCGAGCGCCCCGGTACCCCCGTTCTGCAGAGTGCCAGCATCCTTGTGCACGTGTACGTGCTCCGTGTCTGTGCTCTTTGTTCTGAGATGTCACCCTGTGCTGTGTGCGAGAGTCAACTTTTGACTGCTGACCAAACAAAAACAGGGTTCACAGGGAAGTGTAACTTCTAAAATAACAAAAAAATACGAGGAATCGTGACTGTGATGCTGGCAAGACCGCCGAGCTCTCTAGGGTTCCAGGGCAGCTCGGCTGTCGGGGGCTCCTCCAGCTCTCAGGAGAAGAAGGGTGAAACTCCCCCACAGGCGCACAGTTTCGTGCTCCTCTGTGACATTGGTCTTACCCTTGAGGGAAAAGAGCATCTCTTTTATGAGCAGGGTTTAAAGATAATGGGGCGCGGTGGCAGCGTGGAGAAACGTGGAGTTCCCTGCAGGGGCTGTGCTTGCGTGTCCCGATCTGCCCCTTGCAGATAAGGATGGCGCCTGCTGAGAAGCCCGGTGCCTCCCTTGGACCAGGTGAACTGTGAGCTTTGACCTGGCACCTGGCAGAGGCGCGTGCGGCGCTGGGGGGTGGCACAGACCTTTGTCAAACAGGTGGTGTCTTAGCCCAGCACGGGTGTCTGATGATGCCTTATTTCTCATGCCATGGCTGAACCCGTGACCCCCTTGCCAATCCTCCTTTCTCCGAAAACCTGATCCGGAATGCGTGCTATGCTGCGTGGAGGATTTCTTGAAAAAAAAAAAAAGTCTGTGCGGGAACAACCCCTGTGGCAGGGTGCAGGGACACTGGTGTCCAGGAACGTGAGCAGCAGTCTGTGTGTCCTGCACGTGTCACACGGCCCCTTAGTCTGACTTCTGCTCCCAGGCAGCTCTGCCACGAGCTCCTGGGCTGCATGCTCTGTAGGGAACTCTCCTACCAAGGGTTTCCCTGGTAGAAAAAAATGAAATGCTGAAGAGGAAGTGGGCCAGTTTTGTTGCCACAGAGGTGCTAAGAGGACCGTTATGTCTAATAAAAGTATTGAAAATTTGTAAGTCAGAATTGTTCCCTGCAAGCAGTAGTGTTTCCAGGGTTGTATAATACCACTGCTTTTATCTCTGAGGAGGTGATGGCTGATGTAAGATGCTACAGCCCCTGCCTGCCGTGCCAATTCAGTTGATCAAGGACTCTACAGACATCAGTGCTTTTTTCCTCCAAAGGAAGGCAGTGCGTGGCCCTTTTAAAGTTTTGAATTCTTACTGGTGTGTGGAGTTCCTTGCTGCAATGTCCTGAGTCATCAGTGAAGGGAGTCTACTGAGCAATAGAGGCATAAAATGTAGAACATACGGAGTGTAATTTATTTAAACAGTTTCATGGCTATGGCTTTTGAAATTCTTGTGTGAAATATCGAATGTTTTTATATTGACTTTTGAAACGCTGCGTGTTGGACACAAACTCATATGAAGTGCAAACCATTCCTCTTGCTTACGAGCAAGAAGAAGGAGCCTGTGAAAACTCCTGTGAGAACTGCTCCCAGGTCTGCCTGAGGACAAAAAGCTGTTTCATCTCGGGGATTCTCAAGTGTGTCAGATTGCAAGACGCGGCAGGACAGAGACTGTTTGCAAATAGCAGCCTGGCAGTTGGAGTTTAGCTGCTGCTAGAAACGCTACAAAGGCTTGCAGTCAGACAAATGGCGTTCAGTAGGCTAACCAGACTGCAGTGCTATTTCCTTCCCTTGCCCCCTTCCCTTCTGCATTGTGAGCACCTCCCAGCCCTTCCTTTCTGTGCCTCTGGCGCGTAGCCCGCATGAAGTCTTTCTCTCTGCCCTATTTCTGTCCCTAACCTAGCTTGTTTGCATTCTGGCTCCACAGCGCTCTAAGATCCTGTCTTTGCTGTGGCTCCAGGTGAGCTCTGCTCGGAGGGTGGCCAGGGAAACTCTCTCTGGGTCACTCCGTGCCCTGTCCCTGCTGCCCCATCCTTCCAGCACCACGGCTTGTTGCTCCGTCTTTTGGTTATGCCATTTCATCTCGGCCTGGGCCAGAGGAGGCTGATAAGATGGGAGAAGGGGATGGGGCAGACTGGGAGGTCAGCCGTAGAAAACGAATGGAGACAAACAGGCTCGAGGGAGAGAGGGAGGGAAAGGAGTGCTCCCAGGAGCACATAATGGCTGATGTGGTGGTGCTGGGTCACGGCGTGGCTCACATGGCAGCGGTGCATGTCTGCTGGTTATGTCACTACGTGCCGCCTTTTTTTTCTTGCCTTAGGGGGTGTGATAGCTTACATCAGCTCTTCGAGCTCGGCATCTAGCCCAGCCTCATGTCACAGCGAGAGCTCAGACAGCGGTTTCCAGTCGTCCTCTTCGCCTGTACCATCTCCTCCAAACAGCTCCTCCTCGGAAAGCGGATGCAATGGCCGGAGCGGTGAAGGCTCTGACGGGGCACCGAAGAGCGATCGGCTGGAGGAGACTATTAAAACAAACCAGTCGAGTGTTGCTGGTTTGACAAAAGGCCATAATGGAGTCACAAGTATGTTTGCTGCCCGTTCCTGAAAACACTGTTTCCCCTAATGTATTACAGCCCTGCGTATCACAGCCAGGTCCCCCTTTGGCTCGTGGTGCGGGCGCGTAGCAAAGCCTCCATTTTTACCTTTTGGCATTATGTGTGTGGTAATGCAGACGGTGTTGCCATACGAATGCTGATACGATGGGGGTCCCATTGCTGCCAGCTTCAAACAGTCCATAAATACAGTCCAGCTTTACTTCCAATTTTCATTAGTGAAAACTGATCTTAGTAAAATCAAACACTTGGTTAAAAAGAAGTGATGAAGTAAAGGTAATATAATCGGAAATTGCCTTCAAGAGTATTTATGGAGCTGTCTTGGAAATCTGGTTTCTCTGTTCTTTCATACTCTGTCCCCTGCCCCTTCACGTTCCTTCCCCCCCAAGTTGTGAGGAACAAAATAAATAAATTACCCAAGCATAATACTTATATAGCTGCAGGTGGAATAGTTATCTTTTTGATTCCAAGTCATAATTTGTGAATGTGAAAAATAAAATACTTGTAAACTGGAACTAAAGGATGGCCTTTTAAAATACGTATAACGATCTATCTCCACCTATTTACTTCACACTTCTCTTGGTAATCAGAAAAGATCGATGGGAGAGAAGTATATTTGAACCGTTTTGGAAGGGCAGGATTCAAAATAAGTACTGGAATGAGTGATTCAGCAAACAGCTGGAATTTTGTCTTTTGGAGGCTGGATTCTTTTATTGGCAGGATTGTTTTATCATTTTGGATTGTTATGAAGCTAGAATAAGTGTCTAATAGTTCTACCTCAAATAGGTTTTTTTTGTTGTTTTATTTGTTTGGGGTTTTTTTTAAAGTGTTCCTACCTTAAGTTCTTAGTAAGAACCTTTACTTAAAAATTCTTTAGTAACTAGGTTTTTGGTATTAGGGCAGAGGTTCCTGAAATGAAACCTGTTGTAAATTGTTCAGATAGATAGATAACTTTTTTAGCTCAGTACTAGCTGTGTTAAAAAAAAAAAAAAAAAGAAAAAAAAAGTTGTGGTTTGGTTCTTTTTCTTTTTGAAAACCTTAAAAAAATGTTTTAGTTCCTCTTTACAAATGAAACCTAAATGTCAAATAAGTTACTTTTCTGGTAGAATATGTTTCTGTGGGAGTGTTTCCAGCTGTCTCTGTTGGATTAAGGTAACTTTGTGGTTACTGAACTCACTGGTAGAATTCCCATTGGCTTCGGTGAAACCGATGTTAGACCAGCACTTAGGACTTGCAAAAAATTTTATTGACAAGCTGAAACAAAATAGGTGGGGGAAAAACTTAAACCATGAGCATTTTTACAGGATTGAGAAGGTATTTTCAAGTTCAAGTGTGCAAACCATTCTGGATATATGCACTCAAATGAGTGGTCTCTACTTATGTAGATGTGGCTGAGTAACCAGTCCTAAGGTGTTATCAAATAGGTACAGTGTATGGCTGGTATTGAATATATTATAAAGTGTCCTTTAGTGTTTCTGGTTTTTAAGAAAAAGTGTTTATTCTCTGTTGGGGAAACTGTAGCCTTTCATAGGCTTTCTTGTCCTGATGGAAAAAACAGATTGAGCCTGAACTTTGGTGGCCTAGTTAACTGAATGGTCCTTTTAAAAGTGCTTAAATGTAAGCAGACTTTCTTTTTCTGCTGCTGAGTGCAGTGCTACTCTGTTTGAAAGCCCAGTGAATATGTGCTTTCTCCCTATTCGGTCGAGTGCTTCGTGTTTGTCCTCTTTTCCCCCCACCCTTGCACTGGTACCTTCTGAACTGTTCAGGGGGTTTGTACATTCGTGTTGTCTGTTCTTCTGCTGTATTTTTTCACGTGTTGAACTGACCTGACATATTTCGATTTAAGTCCAGGTTTTAAAAGCTGGAAACGTGTTCCTGCAGTTGTCATTGGTTTCTATATCCTTGACTTTTTTGTTTGATTCTAGAATTTAATGGCATGGTCCTTCTTTGCAAAGTCTGTGGAGATGTCGCTTCAGGATTTCATTATGGTGTCCATGCCTGTGAGGGCTGCAAGGTGAGCTATATTTCTGCTCACCTTTCTGCTGGTGAAATGCTCAAGTTCTCCCCATAGGGGAAAAGGGGTGATACTGCCAAAAAAAAAATTTCGGTATAGTTCTCTGTTAAATACGAGAAATTTTGGAAGCCGTAGGGAACAGGCAAACCACTTAGGAATATACAGCATTTTTCAAACTCTGCAGTACTTTCTGTTCCCACCCCTTGTCCAATCCTGCCTGACTTGGAGCGCACAGCAGAGAGCAAGAACTGGAAGCAGAGGTGGTAAGGACCATGTCACGCAAGACATGTGCATGTTAATTGCATTAAGGTAGTGGGTGTGAGTTGTCACCTGGGCTGGGACACAGAACAAAACAGCTTTGGAAAAGCAATTCTTTACCACAGGGAAAGCCAGAACTAGATACATATTTTCTTAAGTCTGTAACACTGCAAATGTTATGTTCTGTGGAAGAGCTTATCAGCATAAAGGGTTGCGTGAAAAAACCACCTTTGAAGGTCATGTGGTGCAGCAGGATGGTTTCGTTGCTAAATTGCAGAGATGGAAGTCCAAAGATGTTATTTTGACTCCCATCTTTGCGCTTGATGTCACAGGTGTTTGAGAGCACGTCTTAGGAATTGTTAGTGCAGTGATAGAGGTAATACTGGAGACACTTTGCTCTTAGGTGCTGACTGCGCAGGGAACAACTTAGCATCTTCTGTAATTAGAAATCGTAACTCTTTCACATTACATACTGATCACACACAAAGGGGAAATAAGTCATGAGGAGCACCAAGTTCTTTTAAAATCTGTTGGGGCTGATGGCTCTGAAGCAGCTGATGTGATGCAGTGAGGTTTTCTGTGCTTACAGATAGGTGAATCTTGGCAGAAGGATTTGACATGTGCTGTAATGATAGTTGTGAGGTTTTTTTGCTTGTTTACAGGGTTTTTTCAGAAGAAGCATTCAGCAGAACATCCAGTATAAGAAGTGCTTGAAGAATAACAACTGCTCTATAATGAGAATGAATAGGAACAGATGCCAGCAGTGTCGTTTCAAAAAATGCCTGTCTGTTGGGATGTCAAGAGATGGTACGTTCCTGTGCTGAGCAGGGATCCTCTGAGAGGGAATCTGCTGCCCACCTCAAAACCAATTGCTGAGAGTCTTAATGGCAGATAATGCAGCCAAGCCCTGTTGTCAAGGACGGGTTCCCTGTCTGAGAGCATTTAGTTCAGCTTGCCCCCTTGCTCCACGAGTGTCCTGGGCTGGTGAGGTGACATTGCGGGCAGCCGCAGAGCTGTCCTCCCGCCCGAGGAGGCCGATGCAGTGGGATGTGCTGCAGCGGCCTGCTAGGGGGATGGTTGTAACAAGTGTCTCGATTTTGGTTTAATGAGTTAAGACTTAGAGCTGTATCCTACCTGAATCTGAACAAGACTCATATTTTTCTTTTTTTTTTTCCCTTTTTTTCTGTTTTCTTTTGTTACTATTGCTTTTTCAATGAAAGGGAATTCTGCCCAACCCGATAGCCTTAGAGTAGTCACCATAGAGCATAAAGAGTTAGCTTTGGGTGCATAGGATGAGCATGTATCTGCTCCTTTTTTTTTTTCCTTCCTTTCTTTTCTGAGAGGGAGAGGAAAGGCAAGGAGTAAATGGTGCTGTTGGTCTGTGTCTCTGACCACCTTGCTGACTGTCCGCTCCTTGTGACATTTTATTAAGTAGTGCTGAAAGTGTAGTTCATTTGTCTGCTGCAACTTACTGTCACAGACCAGAACTCTTCCTTCTGTTTCACTTTTTAATTTTCTCTGGGCGTTTATTTCACAAGAACTAGGAATCTCGAGCTGTTAATAATTTAGTGGGTGGAGTGTTAGAACTTATTTTAAATAATTGTTCCGGGTTCTTGTCGTGCATAGGAGTTATTTCATCCCCTAGGCGCTTGTTTGCGCACAAGGTTGCACCTGCTTTAATGAAAGAGACTTAGTTACATTAATGATGGACTACTGCGTGAGCATAATTACCTCAGTCGAAACTGGTTACAAGCCCTTGTGCGGCTGCGGTTGGACGGGGTGGTAGAGGCAGTCGTAGATTCCCCAGGACAGGGTCAAAAGTGCTGCAGCCACAATGATGCCCATCCCCTTGCCAGCAGAAAATGTCCTTGTCAAGGCAAAGTTGTCAAGAAAGTTTTCCAAGGTAAGCTTCGTTCAGCATCGATTCTCTTGTTTTGGTAAGTTGCACAATTGGTCCGTGAGGACCTGTCTTGTAGGGCTTTTATGCAAAGATGATATGAGCTGTGTTTACATTCAGCTAATCGTCAGCTCACAAAGTTGTGCTGATTTAATAGACCCAATCTTAAAGCCTGACACTTTGTCAGTTAGCACAACTGTGTGTGTACTCCACAGCCAGGTTTGAGGCAAAAGGGGAAAAGGCATTACAGACCGTGTGCTCTAGAGCTGCCTTCTCCCTGTATGCAAACAGCAGCATACATTAGTACTCATGGCAGTCCCATGCCCCAGAAGCTCTTTGACTTCACTGGTAATACCCCTGCTGTGTTGGTGAGAGCAGTTAAAATCTTGCCCTCAAAGGCAGGACTTTTTGTTGGGATGTGTATTGTGTGTGTGCATGCTAATACTTTCAGGACTGACTTTTTTTTTTTTTTTTCCTTCCCCTTTCCACCACTGTCCATTTCTCCACCTCGGTAGCTGTTCGATTTGGCCGCATTCCCAAACGTGAAAAACAGAGGATGCTGATTGAGATGCAGAGTGCCATGAAAACCATGATGAACAGTCAGTTCAGCGGTCACTTGCCCAACGAAGCATTAACAGAACATCAAGACCAAGCACCTCAAGAAGATCTTTCCTCCAAGCCCAAACAAGAGCGAGAAACCATCAAAAGCCCTTCTCCCCCTCCTAGTGCCGACATGGCTAAGGAGGAGGTGATCGGCATGGTCACTAGGGCCCACAAAGACACTTTCATGTACAACCAGGAACAGTCCCAAAACCCGGCAGAGATGATGCAGCCCCAGAGCGGGGAGAGAGTGTCGAAGAACACCGAGCAGTACATCCTGAGCAGCGAGCACTGTGTGGGCGGCCTCGGTGGCCCTCAGTACCCTGAGAGGGAGCAGCACCTTGGTGGACAGTACAAAGGGAGGAGCACGATGCATTATCCGAGCGGGCACGCCATGTGCTTCACAAACAGCCACTGCATGAACTTCACCAGTGGTTACACTCAGCGAATGTGTGAGAGGATCCCAGAAGATGGCTTTTCTCCAAACAAGAATACCACTTACTCTTGCAGCACTGGAGGAAGAATGCATCTGGTATATTGATATCAATTGTTTGATGTGACTTAGTTATTGGAGGGTGTGATCCATCTGTGCCTCAGTAGTCAGTGAAGCTGCATGCAGTTGGCACGACTGCTGAAACTTTAAAGGGTGACACGGGTTTGATAGTGCAAATGGGGATGAAAGACAAAAATGGCTCAAGGTGTGAAGGATTTGAAATCATACAAGTGATGGAGCTTCTTGACTTGGTTTTTAGCTAACTGAAAGTAAAATAACATCAAAGAGTATTGGTTGAAAAAAAAAAAGTCATGGGTTTTTTATGTGACTTGACTTTAAAATGAAAACAAGAGTTTATAAATTCCCTTTTTCACTCAGTCCTTTTGAAGACTTTCAAATAATCTATACAGTCAGATGTACTGTATTTTCAGTAAGGGTATTCGGAGCAAATTTCTGGGGTCGAACCCCAGGGCTAGGATTTTAAGCCAGTCTACAGGCCTTGCTGTGGGTTCCAAAATCTCTGTTGCAGGGTAGGCTGCTTGTTTGGCGATGGGGATTTTTTGGTTTGTTTTGTTTTAATGAGGCCCCCAGGCTACGCATCCTTTTCGCCGTAGAGCATCTTCAGATCTGACCAGAAACCATGAAGAGAGAAGTTCAGGGTCTTTTCTGTAGTACTTATGCAAGTGAGGCTCTGGACACACTTCTGGGTACCTTAGATGACTTTGCAAGAGCATTTTCTCACTGAATTCTTAACGAGGATGCTTCCTGGTTTTTTGCATATGGTTGTTGGTTTGGTTTGGTTGGGATTTTTTTTGCCTTTCCTTAACAGGTCCCTCTCATTTGCCTTGCACCTGCTGTTTCTCTGCCATTCAGGCAACCGGTTCTGTAAGCCCCTTAAAATAGATTGTCCTTCTCTTTATCACTGGAGCCGCCTGGGATGAGAGAACATAACATCCTCGTTCTCATCCTGCGCTCCTGGTGTGAAGCGCGAGCCCCTGACCTTTCTGAAGCACTTGAGCTGCCGGTGTTTTTCTTCCTCCTACTTTGTAACGATCCTTCACAGGTTCTTGGAGACCCCCAGAGGTCTCCACAGTGAAGGTGTTTATTTTGATGCTGTATTTCCATGGAGACTTTTTTGTTGTTTTTTTTTTTTTTTTTTTTTTTTACCCTTCTTTGTCTACTCCATCTGTAGACCATGCCATCCCTAGCAGGGTCTGACCTTAATTGCAGACTCCAGGCACTGCAACATGGCAAATAATAATCCCCAGCCTTTCTTCCTTGCAGGGAAAGTATGTGGTGTCACTACAACGGCATTCTTGGCACTCCTGAGAAGCAGAGGTTAAACCTGTCAGTATGGGCGGGCGGGGAGTGGTGCTGCCTTGCAGAGGCTCATCCAGTCAGTTTGACCTGTACGTGGCAGCTGCAGGGAGGATTTACTCAGTCAGTGACGAGGAGACAAAACCAAATCCAACAGAGCACTGCGGCTCCCCCTCCTCGCCCCACATCCCTGATATGGATGAGGGTTTTGCCCAAGAACTCAGTTGAGTTTGGGATCTGACCAAAATGAGTCGGCAGCAATAAGGGCAAGTAATTAGGCTCTGAACCAGTATGGAGACAGATGTTCAGGGGTTCGGTCGTTTTTACTCAATACCCCTGCAACCAGAAAAGCAGAACAGGTCACTCCTGAAGAGGTTCCTCTGAAGAGAACTGGTGACTGTACAAGCTGACGGCTGCTTCCATAGGAAGCCTGTCAGAGTTCAGGGAGTGCCTGGGCACTCTTAGACACATGGTTTAGTTTTAGGTGGTTCTGCAAGGAACGGGGAGTTGGACTCAGTCCTTATGGGTCTCTTCTCACTTGAGGTACTCTGACTCTTGGGCAGAGGTCTATCAAGAGACTGCAGACGCAAGGCACAGGGTGTGGAAGTGGTAGTTTCCCCTTGGGACTGAGTGCCTGTGGGTAAGGGTATACTGTCACAGAATGAGAAGTTACGGTGGTTTTTGTGTCCGATGCAGAGCAGGGTACTGAACCAGAGATCCCCTATTTTCAGAGAGTGCTGTAGTTTCAACAATACCTCTGTGAGCCATTGCAGTATCCCAGGCAGAGCAGTGGTTGGCATCTGCTGTCCTTCTGGTTCTGTGCCTAGACCTTTCCTTTTGCCAAAATATTATATTCTTGTAATCTTAGGACCTCCCACGCAAAGAATTGCTAGGCAATTACCATATTCAAGATGCCCTGAAAAAACAGCACAGCTCTGAGGAATTGCTAATCTATTTCACTGTTTTCTCTTTGTTTTGCTGACATTATGTGAGATTACATACACCATTTAGTACACTTGTGAGGAATACTTAAAAGGAATTTTTGTCCTTGATGATGACAGGTGAAATGAATATTAAAAGGTTTAAACTTCATTAAAAGATGTAAATTTTACAAGCTAGAACTGAAAATATCTCAGAGCTTCTGGTTGGCTCTTGCAGAGGGAATTTATTGGCAGTCAGCCTTGACTGATACGTCTGATCTCATAATGGATTCAGACTTTCCTACAAAAAAAAATTGCTGTATGTTTGTGTAAAAGACAAAATTGCTGTATGTTTGTCATCTTGTGACTGAGAAATACTGGAATACCAGTTCCTTGGTGTTCCTCCTTCAGTGATACAAGTAAAAGCAAGCTTGCAGAAGAGGGTTATCCTTGTAATGAGGGCGTAAACCTGTGACTCAGGAAACCGAGGCTTGCTTTCTTGCTCTGGTGTTGACACCTTTGTCATCTTGACTGAAGCACTTCAGTTGCCTGCAGAACAAGAAAGATAGGAGAATGAATGTTGTAGTGACTGTGAGATTGCAACTGATTGATTGTGAAATTACAGGGATAATACAAGTAAGAGAAATTCAGACGTCAGACCAGATCAGTTGAGATCAGGGAACAATAGCATAACCTTGGTTCTGTCAGCTCTTTTGCAGCACACAGTGTTGTAGGCTCCAAAGTTAACCAATTTGTAAACAGATTGCTAACAATCCCATGGATTTTTTTCTTGCTTGTTTTAAAGGAAGGGGAAGAAGTCCAGTTCCTTTGGGAATTGACTGAGGAATACTGATCTTTTTTTTCTCTGTGTCATTATTGCAAAGTTTTGTTGAACAATAAACCTGTTTCTTTTAAGTATTTGTCAGTATTGGAATTATATCTTTAAAAGTTGTTTTCTGTCTGTGTTTTGTAAACATCAGGTCTGCCCAATGAGTAAGACTCCCCATGTGGACCCAAACAAGTCTGGCCATGAAATCTGGGAAGAGTTTTCCCTGAGTTTTACTCCTGCAGTGAAGGAAGTGGTGGAGTTTGCCAAGCGCATTCCAGGTTTCCGCGATCTCTCCCAGCATGACCAGGTCAATCTTCTGAAGGCTGGGACCTTTGAGGTGAGACCACTGAGTGTATATTGCGAACCTGACAAGCTGTGCATCAGTCTGACCCTGTAAGAGCAGAACCAAATAGAACTGGGTCACATCAGGCGAAACCAGCTCGTTCATGGATGCTCTGAGCGTTCTTTGAGGTGACGGTGTCCAAGGGATCTGTTTGGTCAGACCTTGGTGACCTGTCCCTCTTCCAACGAGCTCAAAACTGCTCAGCCCTTCTACCCTTCCCTCTTCCCTGGGTGTTAATAAATGGGTAATTAGGGCTTTCTAGCTACCTTTGCTTACTCTGGGGAACTGTACTGCATCTGGAAGGGGGGGATAGGTTAGAAAGCTGTCTACTGACTTACAAGTTTTGTCGAGGAATGTGTATACACCGCTCTGCATGTCCTTCCTTGTGCCACTCTGCTTCCTGCCAAAGCCAGAGTATCCATCCTGACCAGTCACCACTAGCCTTTGGTGGCAACTCGGGAGTGTCTGAAGCTTCCATGTCCAGTGCAGTAACAGTGGTAACTACCTGTACTGCTGCATCTCTGTAGATACCGTGTGCCAGCTGCAGCCTGACTTACTCTAGACTAATCCCACTAGGTCCTCGTGGCTAATTGCATCCACTTGTGGTCATGACGTATATGTGAATTAGTGGTATTAATTTGGAAATGATACCGCAGAGCTTGGTGCTGTTTTGTAATTAGTGACCTTCACTAGATGACCTTTACTTCATGTCTTAGTTGCCCTTCCAGACCCCTGTGTCTGCTGGAGACCGTACACATTTTATAAATACTCAAACGTGAAATTTGAATAGAGAGGGCCACAGGAGCCGAGGTCCCAAGTGTTTGATGTTCCTGTGCTTTTCTGGGGAGCGTAGCATCGCTGATGCCTTTGCTCTTGTTTACATGATTTATTCTTTCAAAGAGAGATGCTGGATTTTGTATTTACCTGAAATGAAGACATTTCTCGTGTGATGTGTTGGGTCTTCTGTCTGTACTTATACAGCCCAGTTCTAAAATGGATAATTGTTGGGTTGGAAGGTACAAGTTCCACTGGAAGACTTGGTGCCTGGAGTTTGTTAGTTTTGCTGTTTATTTCATTTCTCTGTCATGTATTTTTTTCTGTTGTACTTATTTTTGACCTTTTAATATTCATCTAGAACTCCTGTAGCGAAGGGGGCTGTATTTTTACTTCTTCACTACTTTCACCTTACACAAAAATGTTGGTTCCTTCCTCTGCAAAGTCCAGCACCCTCAAGGAGGGTGAAAAATTTGGCTTGAACAGTCCCTATAATGTAAAGCCAAACCTTCATGTTTTGCAAGTAAAATGTTTTGTCTTGGCCTTGCTTCACCTGAAGCTTTTCTCAGGCCTCACTCAAATGCCTTTTTGCCAGTTACAAGCACTGCTGATAAGGAGGTTTCTATATCCAGGGGAATTAATGACTGTATGGCTGCATGCTTGTCACTATTCACTTATTTATAAGAAACATTAATGATTCCTGTTAGTGAGCTGCTACTTGTAGTTAAAGGCCTATGTGGCATCTTAGCAACAGGAAAAAAAAAAAGTAACGCTGCAGAACAGTGGAAAAAAAATCCACAACAGGATTAATGAAACCATTGCGATAGAGGCAAAAGCATCTTGAAAGCCCCGGCGCATCCAAGGTCATTTCTGTCTTCTGGGTAACTGAACTAGGATATTCCAGTGTTTGCCTGTTGACAGGAGAACCCGAGTGCTGCCTCCAAGTCTGGTGTGGCTGGCTTGGCACTGTGCTTCTTAGCAGCTCGTATTCGAGGAGTGCCTGTTCCTTTGAGGGTAAGAGGACACATGGAGACAATGTTGGTGCAGAAGCTGCACAGCTATATATATTCACACACATGTAAGCTAAAAAGGTCTCTTAGAACTGGGAGTACTGGGGAGCTCAGTGTATCGTGGTGGCATTTGCGTGGCTTCTGTGAGAGCCAGCTCAGAAACAGCAGTGAGCCTAAAATAAGGAACTCGACTGGTTTTGAGTGGGCCCTCCTCCCCCTCCCCTCCAAATGCAGTTGATGGTGGAGCTAACAAGGCCCTTGGATCCATTTGAGTAGTGACTCAGTTTGACTACAGGTGGTAGGGAAGTGATCAAGCAACCTCCAAGAGTGGAGGTTTTTATGTGCCTGTGTTGCTATGGTCAGGTGATAGGATTGATCAGGTGTATCCTCAGCATGCACAAGTATGAGTCTGGTTTGAAGTGAAATGGGATGAATCAATCCTGTGCTATGCCATAGTCCAAACTGTTCTTCCTTGTTTAGAATGGTGCTATTGACATAGGTGAGGTCTTTGCCTTAGTACAAGTCAGCACAACTTTATGGGCTTCAGTTTTGAATACCAGCATTAATCCTGGTTGCTTGTTATTTAAAGATGTTTCTAAAGCCCAGTTCTGTAGGGAGAATACCATTTTGAACTGAAAGGTTGCTGGATACCTGGTGGGTCTGTGCTAATGCACACGTTCAGCTTTGTCTGCCTGCCCTTTGCCTGTTTTTGTTGTATTCTGATGGCTTCTGCATCTAGGTTTGTGCACTCTGTAGTTAATGTCATCAAAGGGGACAGATAGCTTAGCTGACAGAGGTGAATAGTACGTAGTGCTCATGTGTCCACCAAGGTTGCTGCATGTTGTTTGGCTCTTAAAATTTAGGAGCAGGTCATGAAATGTGCATGAACAGTGTTTGAATTCTCAAACATTTTTGTTTGTTTTGAACACTCCTTTTTTTTAAGCTTGTCAAAGGCACTAGTCTTTGAAAACCTGGTTCTCCTCTCACCTGTAGTAAACATTTAAATTAATGCAGTTCATAGGGTAAATGAGAAGAGACAACTGTCACGCCAAGAGATTACAGTGAGTCTGAAGTTTTAACCAATGCCAGTTAGTTCATTTTCTTCAAGTAAGAAGGCTGTTCTGTGCAACTTAAACCTTGAAAATGTAAATAAGGTTGTTGAACATGAGCAAATGAAACTTCACAAGCCATTCCAGAGGGAAATATTTCCCAGTACAACTGAGAAACCACAAGAGAAATTTCAGCCCAAAGGGGTAAGTTTAGCACACGTCAACTGCTCCAGCCCAGGTGCTTGTACCAAAGGGGTATTCCCAGCTGCTGCAGACCAGGTGCCATCTCAAGCTGTGCTTCCCTAGCCTTTTGAAAGCTCTACATGTGGCTCCTTTCTACCAGGGCTCATTAACATTCCTGTGGGTACAGTGATGTGGCATGGTACTTTTCCAAAGAATGCCTAGGGGGCCCGATCATCAGGTGGTGTAAATCGGCATTGTTTCCATAGAGCTGCTCCAGTTTACGCCAAGTGAGAGTCTGGTTCAGTACCTTCATTTTGCTCCTCATGAGTGTGGCCAAGAAAACATTTCTTTCAATGCTCCGTATGCCTTTGGCTTTTGTTTGGCTTAAGCAAGTTGTCCTACCGTCATATTTATGAATGACATGGTCTGTGTGGCTCAGGCTGTCTGAGGCTTAAATTTTAATTTTCCTGCCTTTCATATGCTGTAGCCCCTCCCCTGCATCCACTCCCTAATTTTGTCACTTGTTTGTTTCTCTCAGATGACTGGGCCAGAGCTTGCACTGTGTTTTGCAGCTCAATAGCATGCTGACAATTTCTGTATAGAATGCTTCTAGAACGGTTAATGAGACACTTTGAATGATGTCAAAAGGTTTAACTTTTTCTTTGGCTTTTCTAGAAATGCACCTACATTTATCTGGTTTTGTTGTTAACTTTTCTCTTCCTTTTTTTCTTTCACCAGGTTTTAATGGTACGATTTGCATCTTTGTTTGATGCAAAGGAACGTACCGTCACCTTCCTGAGTGGCAAGAAGTACAGTGTGGATGACTTGCATTCAATGGGAGCTGGTGATCTGCTCAACTCAATGTTTGAATTTAGTGAGAAACTAAATGCCCTGCAACTTAGTGATGAGGAAATGAGTTTGTTTACAGCGGTTGTCCTGGTATCTGCTGGTAAGGAGAGAAAGTTAACTTGCACCTTTGCCAAAAATTGAATGTGGCTCTCTATTAAAAGTTTTCTGTAAAATGTATACCCTATTATTTCATGTCTAAGTGCAGTTGAGTAGGTTTTAAGCTACTAGCAGCCTGTAATGTACTTTTTAACATACCCAGTCTTTCTAATATTGCCTTTTTAAAAAAAGTGACAATGGGCTTATGTTTTCCTACTGCTTTCTCTGTAATGACAAAACACGTAGCTGCCCCGTGGCCATTTAGGTGCTGCTTTTCTGACTCCTCTAAGTTTCACGGGACAGCATCACTGAAATTACTCCTGACTTGCGCAGCATAAGTCTCTGGATAAGGTGGTATTTTCGCTTCCAAGTATTGTCATTTAAGTCTGTTGCGTATTTTACCTAAGTCTAAATCCAACAGTTTGATCTCTGCCTATGTCAGCAAGAAAGCCCTATCATCTGCATCGTGACTTCTTACCACTGAAGGCCTGCCAATCCACTAACATCTTCACCAGCCTCCTATCTTGTTTCAGTCCCTGGATAGACAGAACACCCTGGCCCAGATTCAAAGGAGGATTAAGCACCTACTTCTGTAGTATTATCTCAAGCCTCAAATTAGGCACATTAGCTCTGCATATAATGCCTGGAATACAAGATGCAGAATCCCTGCTTGCTGGGTAAGAAGCTCTCTAGAGGTAGGTAGCAGGAATGCTCACAGCGCCCACTCAGACGAGCCAGCAGCTGGGGAGCACTGAACTCCTCGAACAAGTGCACCCCTTTCACACGAGCCATTGAGACCCATGTCTTATGAGGGAGGGGCACCCAGGCATGGTGCTGTAGGCACGTGAGGCCTCTGTAAACAAGGTAGGACAGTTCAGTCTCATAGCTTCGTGCATGGCCGAGCTGAAATGTCACAGCACAGGACGGGGCAGCTGTCGCCTCTTCAGTTTGTAGGCTCTGATAATGAGCAGAGGGTGGCACAGAGTTAGCAAGCTCCAAGAGCCAGAACAAATGGCAGTGTGAAGGAAGCATGGCACTATAATCTGAAGGAAGCATGGAATCGGTTAATGAAAATGTTCAGGTAGCAGAGAGAAACCTGAGGTCTTAGTTGCTTTTCCAGGCTCTGGAAATCCTCGACAAGAACCGGAGGCAGCCTTTAAAATAAGGACTGGCAACCAGGTCTCTTCCCTTCTTGTGCACTGTAACTAGGCTTACAGCCACTCCTCTTGCTTGCTCAGCTCCTGGGTCCTAGAATATCTCATGCCACCTGTTTTCAGTCTAAGTGGCTGTATCTGTTCTGTTAAATGTGCTTCTAGCACAGTGCCATCTCCCCAGCCTTTAAAGCACTGTGCTGATTGCTAGCTCCCAGCAGGGATTAGCTTAGGGATGGCATGTAACATGTACAGCATGTAGTGTCAGCCGTGCAACGGGACAAAAAGAGAAGGTGTTTGGTATTCAGGCTTCTTGCAGCTGCTGAGGATTTTTCAGATCATAGTTTGGACATTATTGCTGCCTGTCTTAGCTACCTCGTAATCTGATCTGCAGTCTGCTCACAGCCTTCCTGGACATCTTCACAAAATTTTCTAGGGTTTTATAAAGTGCAGCTTTATTAGTCAATGTTGGGGCTGTATTCCAGACACAAGGCTAACCCTGATGGTCACTGTGAGTTGAAAAATTTTCAGAGCAACTTTACTCTGAGCCTGGATTGAAATGGTGCAGTTGTTACTTGGCACAAGTAAGTGAGCAGGCTTCATGCTCAGGCAGGTACTGAAGAACAGAAGTGGCCTCGGCAGAGTTCCTGGGGAAGACGCTTAAAGCGCGAGGGATTTCCAGGAGGAGAAGGTGCCCATAGAACTGAAGGATTGTGGGCATGTGTTGAATAAACAGATCTTTAAAGACAGATCCCTGCATCCCACTCTTTGAGGAGTAGTGTAACCGAAAGAGTCATTTCCTATAAGGGGAGGTGGAGCTTCGTTACAGATGAAGGAAGAGCTGAAGAACAGGATCAGAGAGAATGACACGGAGATGCAGGCAAAGGAAAAAATGCTGTAAATGTAAGAAGAACTGAAGGTGGAAGAAAAAGGCCATTAAGACTTCTTCATCTCAGAATGAAAGTTAGTCAAGAGAAGACTGAAAGGAAGATAGTAGTCAAGATTTACATCAGTTCTAAAAGCAGAAAGGAGTGTGACTGTTGAATGCCGATTAAGTGATCCACAATATAAAGTACCATGCTGCACTAATTAAAGATCTTTTAAAAAACTTTTAATTGATTAAAATTAGGAAAAAACCCAAACCTGCCAATGGAAAAAAGAATTAAGTCTCTAAATACCAGTGGTGGGGAGAACGCTTGTCAGAAACATCTCCACTTAACACTGGATGAATAACCACTCTTAGGAGGGGTATTTGGAACGTGCAGAAGAAGCAGGGGTAGTAGCAAGGGCTGCGTGTAACTCTGTGCATCCTCTCCTTTTCACGTCGTGTGGCAAAGAAAGAAAAAGCAGGATCACGCTTGCGTGGTGCCGAGGAATTACCTTGGTACCATTCCAGAATTAAAAGAATGCTTCACCTCTGGCTTCAGTTAGGTGGGTGTGTTGAAGATGGAGGAGGGGTAGCAAGGTGGATCATGGCCACTGAAGGAGGAAAAAGCAAGGTGGAAGCAAAGCTGAAAGAATGTGGTTCGTGCAGGTCTAGAGACCAGATAATCCCTTAACTAAGGGTCTTGCTTTGTGGTAGAAGAATATTAAGTACACACCCTCTATTATTCTCTTGCTGGCATAGTGCTAACAAAATCTTCTGCTGGCCAGTGGGAGCAACTGGAAGTAGACTGAGAGGGAGAAGAAAGACTTGGACTAATTGAAGAGAGGAGGGTACAGTAACTCACCTGAGGCAGCCAGGAAAGGCTGGGCTGCATTCTTCCACCTTCAGAGGCAAGGCAGTACTATTCTCACTGTACAGAGCTCTTGTGAAACTCTACTGGGCATATTCTGTGCAAATGTCATTGTACCTGCTCAGAACAGAGCAAAGCTTTTGCAGAGCAGGGGGACAAGCAGGAGAGATCATTTAATAACTAAAGGCAGAGATGTCTCCTCACTCATGTTCTCTTGGACCGGAGCTGTCAAACCTAATGGACAGTTCACAGAAAAGTGGAATGTGTGTTAATAAAAATTGTTCAATAGTAATCAGAGCTCCTAATTGTAGAAGATTCTGGAACAATCTTCCTACAGGAACAAAACACATGTAACTGCTTCAAGATGCGTCCTTGAGTGGATTATGTAATTTTTCCTGTAGCAGTAGGGAACTGCACTGAGTAGTCCAGGAGGACTCCTAGACCATTCACCTGAGCAATCTGATTGGATTGACACTGACAGCATAAGGAGGGGATTCCCACTCTGACTGTATGAACTGACTCAGTGTTACTCCAGAAAGCTGTTGTCATTCCATGTCCCAGTTCTGCAAAGTGCTTAAGTACATGTACACATCAAAGCACATTTCTGTTTGTGCCAGTCACTCGGGTATGTATGTGCCCTGCTGAATTTACATAGTGTTTAAGAAAAGAAGCTACAGCTTGGGAAAAAAAAAACATCTACTGTGCATGGTTATGAGGTGAGATGTTTTACTTAAAAATTCATTCTTTTAAGCCGCTTGCTTAGGTTCCACCTAAGGATACCAGGTGTGTTCTTAAACACAGCTCTCTTGAAAGAGATGCTTCAGGCGTGGCAGGAGTGCAGTACGTGAGAGCATAATATTTGTCTTGATGTTGACATTCTTCTTTTCCTCAGCTGGGAATTTTTGGGTGCATCATGTTTCATTTTGTAAGTGCTTCAGAACATGCTCAGTGCCCAGTCACATGAAGGCTTGTACTCCCTTTGCCCCTGAGGATCCCATTGTGCAGATAAAAGTGTGGCTTGTCCTGAGCGGGATTTCCTCCTCAAACCTTCAGTTTCAGTTTAGGGTTCTATATCTAGCCTTAAGAAGTGTTTTAAATTTTTACTTTCATGTGCCCTGTCTTTCCCCTTGGGTTGAAAGTTGTGATTCAGCAACATATTTAAACATTTGCTTCAATCTGTCCTTCTCTGGAAACATGGGTTAGAGATCACAGAAATAGTGATTGAATGCTGCCAGTTTGGCATGAACTTAGTACTCTGAAAAGTTAATGCTAAATAACATTTGAAAGACTTTTGGTATGTGAGTTAAAACTTCTGGCATAAGTATCTGATTTTTCTTGTGCTTGTTAATTTAGTAAGGGATTCTTGCCGTGGTTTTATATTGCACACTACATCTGTTCAGTCAATTTTTTTTTTTTTTTCCTCCCCTACCCTCCTGTTTTTTAATTTCTCTCTCTCCCTCTCACCCTGCCCTTTTGTTTAGATCGCTCCGGAATAGAAAATGTCAATTCTGTGGAGGCACTTCAGGAAACACTAATCCGTGCATTAAGGACCTTAATTATGAAAAATCACCCAAACGAAGCCTCTATTTTCACAAAACTTCTTTTGAAATTACCCGACTTGCGTTCCTTAAACAACATGCACTCTGAAGAACTGCTGGCCTTCAAAGTTCACCCATAGGCCTTTAGGTCTCATTTGTACTTGGACTTGCCTCGTGTTAAACTGTTTTGTGCTAAAATATGTATTTATACAGTTGTACCACTTGTTGGAGAGAGTTCACAGACTGTGAACAGTTGATAGCTGTCCCGTAACCATGCAATAAAGCTTTGGCAGGTGCTTTCAGCTGACGGCGGCGCAGCCCTCGGAGCCCTTCGAGGCATCCAGGCCCGGCTGTGCCGCACTCCTGCAGAAGAGGCTGCAATGAGCCCGAGTAAATATGGACTCTTCTTTCATTTAGGAAAAAGAACCACCACTGCCCTCTCACATAAAACTGAATGCAAAGTAGCTGTGTATGTGCATATGGAGCATGGAATGGGGTGGGAACAATCCTGTGCTAATAGGAAAACGGAAGAGCTGATTTAATTGGTCCTTCACTTATCTAATAGATGTATGTCTGTGTCTCTTGATAACTCACTCATGGTTTCACTATTGTTATTCCATTAAACCCGATGGAATGATTTCAGCCTGCACCAACTCTTCACTGAGCGTGTGTTCATGCCATGTGTATATAATATAAATAGTTAAGTAGTGAGTGTTTATGGCTATATAAAGTACAGAGTTGTGTGTATATATGTGTATGTATATAAATAGTTCTATACATAAAGTATACATATAATTTCTTCACAATATTTTAAACTGTGAAGGAATTTAAACTTAAAACAGAAGGTGATCTATGGAAAGAACCAAATAGATGCACTTTGCATATTGCTGAACTAATTATCTGAGCATTTTTTAGAAAACATCGAATTTGCATTAATATGCTGTGTTTGTTAATTTAAAAAAAAAACAACCAACAACCGAGAGTGGCACTAAAGAGGCAGAGTCAGATTCAACTTCCAGAAGGGTTTTGTAGAGAATCTCAAGCAGAGATGGTTGGTTGTGGCACTGATGGGATGGATTGTCCATTGCCACTGCGGTTCTTGTGTTCTGATAAAGGTTAAATAAGCACCAGATGCTCTTCAAAAACTTCAGCACAGCCAGAAAGAAACTATCAGATGAATAACAACGTATATCAAAAAAAGAAAAAAACGGGAAAAATGTATCCATGGTTGCGTTTGGGTGTATGTGTGTTCTGTGACTGTTTATTTCTTGCAATCCATCATTTTGCTGCTTCATCGCTAAATGAGAATTGAAAACAGAAATGTGATATTCCCCATCCATGTCTTTTCACCATTTGGGCTTTGTGGTTCCCATGCCTGTTCTTCTGGAGCTCTCCGTTGGTGCGTGTGCATGTGAGCGTGTGTGATGTGCAGAGAAGGTGCATTAGACGGTCTGGATTTTTTTTTTTTTCTTAAAAAAACACCACAAAAACCAACCAAACAAATGGGACTTTTTTTGTTGTTTATGCCAGTAGCAAATTATAAAGCAGATCCACAAGGCCTAAGATTCTGCCGCTTTTCCATCTAAGAAAGCAGCTCTCTATGGGGTTTTTTCCATTTGTAGCAGGACCTGGCACCAGAAAAGAGAGATTAAAAGAAGTCAAAGCAGTTGTGTTAATTAGTTACATTTATGTTTTGCTAATGTGGGAAGAAGATGCTCCCATCACCCTCGTTTAGTTAACTTACCTGAGAGGTAGCCCTCTGGGTCTCTAGTGTTTGGTAATGCTACTCTTGGGAGGGAGTCTGCTCCTGGTAGTCAGGGCCAGGCCCCAGGATACCTCCAGCCTGCAGAGCTCCTGCCCACACCACGGTGGGTTGAGAGGAGCCCTCCTGCCCGTGGTGGAGCTGGAGCAGAAGCAGAGCTTTGCCTGCTGCTCGGTGTCAGGATCTGGGATGGGAAGAGGGAAGGCTTGCACCCTGCCGCTCTCCCCTCGCCTTTGGGCTGGGGATTCCGTCTCTGCCAGGAGCAAGGGGCTTGACAGCAGGGTAAGAGGTGGGGAAAATTCAGCTGTAGCCTTGGCTGAGGAGCAGAAGAGCCCACCCTTTCCCCTCCTCTGCAGCTGCTGCGGGCAGAGCTGTCCTGCCTCGAGCTGCTTTAACCACTGGGTAATGGCCCCTTCACACATACAGTTTTGCTACCCAAATGTGCTATCAGGGCATATTGTCCTAATTTCTGTTAACAGTCCGCATCCTACCAGTATTATTTGCTTGAGAGCTTCACTGAATTATGCATCGAACCATTCAGACTTTAGAGAGGACACGGTCACACAGTTTTTATTATTTAGTTGCTGAAATGACTTCTTTGTAGACTCCATTTCAAGCATGGACAGTACAGTTAGCCATTGGTTGTTTCCGGGGGGAAGAAGGCTTCTTACAGAGATTGCCACCCTACAGCTGTGTTTTGTTGTGTTTTGTTTTATTTTTTTTTCTTCTTAAAACTGTATTATTAAGCCTTTAGGAATGTATAACCAGGACTGAGTAATTACTGCTTATTAAATTTTTTTAGTTAGATTGACCATGTATGCCTATAGATAGATATTCTAACTCGTGCAATTTCATTTGAAATAATCTTCCTGTACATAATGGAAAAACTCACATAACAGAAAAAAAGCCCCAAACAGATTGACTGAACAAAAAGCTGATTAAAGTACGGTTCAAAAGTGACCCATGTATTACAAACCCTAGCTGGACTCTTAGAAGAAAATCTAAACTCATTGTGTTAGCTGTGTATTGTGAGCTCTTCTTTTACTGTGTCACTGGTTATACACTTGTTAAATGCTGAGATAATAGACTTCATGCCAGGCATTTGAGTACTGTAGATTGGGTCATTGCTGAAAGATTAATGTACTGTATGACTTAAATGAAATTTTTATTCTTGATTTTATTCTTGATTTTGTTCTTGTTTTAAAAGATTAAATATGGGCATTATGTCAGCAAGCTAAACTTGTGTGTCTGTGTTCTTTGTATTTCTCTGTACGAAATCTAGTGGGGAGGACGGCGTGCTGGGATGAACAAAGCAGAAGAGATTCTCTTCTGGATGAGAACATCAGCTGCTGTAAGGTCACGGGGCTGTGCTAGGGCACAGTGGCAGGCAGAGCCAGCGTCTCCCTCTGTCTGTCTGCTCTGTCTTCCCAGGTGCTTGGATGGGGTTTTCTGGTGCTCTTCCTTTGCTACACTTGGAGGGCTTTTTTTGGGTATGCCATTAAAGTAGTTATTTTAAACCCTGCAGTAATTTGGAGAATATAACTTTGTAACTGAGAAAAGGATACACTAAAGGAAAACTGAAAAAAAATTTTACTGTTTGCTTAAGACAAGTCTTTGGGTTGTAAGAGAGGTAGAGAAAGAATAGGAGGGGCAAAGATCTGTTTGATTTTTTCCATTTTGGAGTGTGCACTCTTTTAGGAGATAAGTGAAGCTTCTCCAAGAAATGTTGTATCTACTGGCATTTTTTTAAAAGGCACACACCAAAAAAATTGAACAAAATTCTGACTGCCAGCATTGGAAAAAATAACAGCACAAAAATGGGGGTTTTTTGGTGGCATGTTTTCTCTGATGCCGTGTTTGCACATGGCTTTCCTGGTTGCCACAAAGTCTGAGCCCCTGTGAATAGTGCCACAAGGCACAGAGGTTCCAGGGCCTGGGAGGTCCTTGGGAAGAGCTCTTTTCAGCTTTTGCTGAATTGCTCGGGATGGGCCACAAGTAATTCTTCCCTGTTCGGCTGCAAGAGCCTTACCACAGCAAATGGGGGGAGGGCAGGAAAGACACTTCCCAGCAAAAACATGGTTCTGTTCCCCTCGCTCTCCCCACCTCCCAGTCTGGCAAGGTGCTCTGGGGATGGGAGCATGAGGCGTTCGTGCTTGTTCCTGGGGAAGTTGCCGGGCTCTGAGTCCGCAGCGCCGGCCCGAGTGGGAACGTGCCCACAGCAGCAGGCCGGCCTGTCCTCGCCCCAGCAGGAAATGGTGGATGTCACAAGGAAAACAGAGGTATGAGTGTTCCTGTGTGAAAGTGTAAAGTGATGAGGGTGTGGGCAGCCAGCTACCTCCTGTTCTGGCTCACGAGCCAGGGGCTGTGCTGGGCGGGAGGGAATCGGCATTCGCAGCTCAACCGCAGAGCACTTTGATTACAGAAACAGTTCCTACAAGGAAGTAATTGGCACTTCCTCTTCTTTGATGAGTACAGCGAGCAGCTGCAAGAGCCTTCATCAGTGAATGCCGCCTTTTCCCCCCCCCCTTTTAATTTACCTTTTTTTATTTAAAGTTTGGAGTGGGGAGGGAGGAACATCCAGGTATGAGGAGAGCCTGGAGGCAGCCGCCCCTGGCAGCTGACTGAGCTGCAATGGGCAGCTTGTTAAAAGCACTGCCGAGGCTGTGCTTGCTGGGCAGGAAAGTTGGTCAAGGACACAGAGGCATCACCAGCAAGAGAGGAGCTGAGCAGGTGTGCGTGGAGGCCGAGAGGCTGCACGTTCCTGGTTATTTGGAACAAAAATGCCCATTCACACCAAAAAATCCTTCCTCCGTGCAGACAGTGCTCTGCCACACCAGGTCCCTTCACAGAGCAGTTTATACGTGCTGTAAATGCACGCCCTAGTTGTTTGTGAAGGCAGAGCTTGCACTGAGAGGAGGCTGAACTGTTCTGTCTCCTGCCTGGCCTGAATTCCCACGGCAGGGGTTGCTCCGGTGCATTCCGCCCCAGGACTGCCTTTGCCTCTGGCTAGAGGAGGACCCTCAGGGGATTACTTGTAAAGTTACATGCTCAAAACTTGATGGGGGTTATCTTCTCAAAGGGCCCTTCTCTCTGCCCCCCCCACCCCCTCAGTTAAAGATTGTAACTCAAATTATTCCGTGCAACATCATCGAGTTCTACTTGTAAGATGGTACAAAGGCAGAGGAAAACAATGATGTGTCAAAAGCCCATCTGGCCCAGAAGCTGCAGCTCAAAATGAAGCACATCTAGAGAGGCCTGCTGCTGGATTGCTGCTGTTCAAGAGCTCTTCTCCATCGCGTGTGATGCTCCATAGACCTCACGCAGCCCTGGATTAGCTGCAGTGGCAATGCTGTATAAAATGAGGCTGATGCTAATGCCCTCTTGTATGCCACTTTGGCAGGTTCACTTGCCAGCACTCAGCTGGAGATTGTCTCTGACCTAGGCTGGAGACCGATTTGGTTCTTGCATAGTCCCAGAATATGGGAGGATCTCAAGGAGAACCTCAAGTATCTTTTGGTCCCCTTCCCTCTGCTCATGCAGAAGCCCCAGGAAGCAACCCAGATCTGTGCACATCCTGAGAGCTGACTTCTCTCCTGCACAGCCCTTTGGGACAGAGAAAACACATGGATAAATGGTCAACATCACATGCACCTGGTTTCCCAGTGGCAGATGACAAAAATTATTTAACAATTTAACAATGTTGCATTTCCACGATGTCTAAACTAACACCCCCCAGGCCGGCTTGTGGTGGAGAGCTCAGTCAATGCTGCATGAAGGATTTTTTTCTTTTCACCTTCTTACCCTTGCCCAAGAGGAACCTCTCCAGCCTTGTCTCACGCCGCTTAGCGTGTGTGTGGCTTGGCAGCCCTATTTCCTACTGTGCAGTGTGCCTTTGCCCTCTGTGTGCCCGTGCACAGGCTTCCCCTTGTTGAGAGTCTGACACGGGGCCAAACTGACCCCCCGCACACACACCTGCAGGGGAACATCTGTCCTGTAGGTGCCTTTCAAAGAGTGTAAGCAAAACTGCCAGGTTAATGCGTCACAAAATGAATGGGAATACTTCACAAGAAGTATTCAGTCATGTTTTCCGTAACTTGTGGAATTCATGGAAAGGTGCCAGGTGGAAAATGTCCAGGGGGAGGGGGGGTTGGTTGAGAGCCATCTGAACACAAGACAGCAGTGTGCCCAGGTGGCCAAGAAGGCCCATGGCATCCTGGCTTGTATCAGGAATGGTGTGGCAGCAGGACCGGGGCAGTGCTCAGCACTGGTGAGGGCACACCTTGAATCCTGTGTTCAGTTTTGGCCCTCTCACCACAAGAAAGATGCTGAGGGGCTGGAGTGTGTCCAGAGAAGGGCAATAAAGCTGGTGAAGGTTCTGGAGCACAAGTCTGACGAGGAGCAGCTGAGGGAGCTGGGGGTGTTCAGCTTGGAGAAGAAGAGGGTCAGGGGAGACCTTATTGTTCTCTGCAGATACCTGACAGGAGGGTGTAGCCAGGTGGGGGTCGGTCTCTTCTCTCAAGTAACAAACAACAGGACAAGAGAAAATGGCCTCAAGTTGTGCCAGAGGAGGTTTAGATTGGATATTAGGAAAACTTTCTTCACCGAAAGCGTGTTCAGGCTGCCCAGCCAAGCTGTGGAATCAGCATTTCAAAAAACATGTAGGTGTGGCACCTGGGGACATGTTTTAGTGGTGGACTTGGCAGTGTTGGACTTGATGATCTTGGAGGTCTTTTCCAACACAACTGATTCTTTGATTCTATAATCATTTACCATAATTTGCCCTGTGCCTCACAGAAGTGCTGTGCTACAATGACAACACATCAGGAAGCCCAGCACTGTCACTTGATGGCTGCTGGCTTTTAATACATCTGCAGGCAGGAAATGCTGTGATAATCCTGGGCATAAAAGCACCATTTTTCATATAGGTGCTTCACCAATGGAGAAGTCCTTCCATTGTTTTCTGAGACAAAGTGGGGTGTCACTTTTTAACTTCACATGTCATTTTTTAACTTCATCATAAAAAAGCCTTTCTTGGTAGCTAAATTCATGTGAGCTCTGCAGAGGGTTGTTCTTGCACAGGAGCCTCACTTGAGCATAGGTGGGCTGAATTAAAGCACTGCTGTGAATAGCTAGGGGGATCGCCTGCCAGCAGTCCCAGGAATTAACTTACACCTGCAGCCAAAATTCCTTGGCATAAACTAGCAGGCTGTGGGCTCAGCCTTTGCTGCTTTGCAGGGGTGTCAGCCTCCCCTGGCTGCCCCAGGCACCACAGCTTCTGATCCGTGCTCAGACTGAAAATCTTGCTCTGAAAAACCTCCTAATGCACTGAAGCCAAGAGTGTCACGTTTGGGGGTTGGAGGAGAGGAGAAGACAACAAACATGGGATGGGCCGGGATAATAAGGCTTGGTGACTACATTCACAGCTAATAATTATTTTCAAATCATGGAGAAGGTCCCTGTGTCTGCTCCTTCCCGCCCGCCAGGTGTCTGCAAGTCTGTAACCAGGTCAGGATCTTTAAAAATAGTTCTGGGCCTGAAGAGCAAAGTGCTTGCAGGCTCTGATGTCCACACTGTGCTTGTCTGTGGTGAGGATTTCCAGTTGTGGCTTGGCCTTCAAACACACACAGCACAAACCCTGAGGATGGCTGCTGCGGTATCTGCTTTGCCTCTTCACCCATCTTAGCCCCCAAAATGGCCAGAAACAGTTACAACAGAGCTAAGTTTGCCTTAATGCCACAAGTTTCCTTGTTTAGTCCTATCATTTCATTAGAAATAAGAGAAATAAAACTGTAAGACCCTGAGAAGCAGGACACAGCTTTGTGTGCCTGTGCGCAGACACCTGCAGGCATGCATAGGTACCCTCACCGTCGTGTACTTACTGACCATAGACTCATAGAGTGGTTTGCCTTGGAAGGGACCTTAAAGATCAGCTCAGTGCGTGGGCAGAGACACCTTCCACTAGAACAGGTTGCTCAAAGCCCCATCCAACCTGGCCTTGAACACTTCTAGAGATGGAGCACCCACCACTTCCAGGGATGGGGCATCCTGTTGCAGTGCCTCACCACCCTCACAGTAAAGAATTTCTTCCTAATATCCAATCTAAACCCGCCCTCTTTCAGCTTAAAGCCATTAACCCTCATCCTTATATATTGTATCACAATATACTCTTGTAAAAACTCCCTCTCCAGCTCTCTTGTAGGCCCCCTCTAGGTACTGGAAAGCTGCTATAAGGTCCCCCCAGAGTCTTCTCCATCCTCAACTGTCTCAGCCCATCTTCATAGCAGAGGTGGTCCAGCTATTTTACCATCTTTGTGGCCCTCCTCTGGACTTACTTCAACAGGCCCATGTTCTTCCTATGCTAGGGGACCCAGACCTGGATGCAGTACTCCAGATGGGGTCTCATGAGTGCAGAGCACAGGGAGAGAACCTCCTCCCTTGACCTGTTGGCCACGCTGCTTTTGATGCAGCCCTGATGCAGTGACTGCCTCTTGGCTTACAAACTGGCACAATTTAGGCTTGGTAGCTGGTTCAGCCCAGTGACCCAACCATGGTACTTTGCACTGTACAAATCACCTGATGTCTACCAACTGCTGAGGTTTCCACAGAGGAGAGATCATCCTCAGCCTCCTCCTGCAGGGGTGCAGCCGTATTTCTGTGCCAGTGCCCTCCCAGCGCAGCACGCGTGCGTTCCTGCGTGCTCCGCCTCGGCACTCTTGAGGCTGGCTCGGGGATGGGAAGGTGCCTGCCCTCAGTCAGGAGTGTGCATCCCTCGGGAGTGTGCATCCCTCAGGACTGTGCATCTCCACCTGAGGCAGCAGCACCAGTGCCTCAGAGCCTGCTCTGTCTGGCCAGCTTGGCAGTGGAAAGACCTGAATGAGTGTGACTGCATGGATGTGGGTCACATTCCTGACGTTATTGCAGCTATGGCTTAAAATGATAAAGTGGTGTAGTGAAGGCAAGGCCTAGAGAGGAGCAGCTGGGGTTTAGTCCCTAGTCTGTCCTTTACTCACCTGTGTGCTCTTGGACACGTCATGTTCCCTCGCTCTGCCCGAGCTTCCCTGGCTGCGTAACGCAGCGCTTACCACGTGTGAATACCGTGGTCTCCCATTCCATTATGTTAGCTGACTGCTGGGACAGCCTTGACAGGAGCCTGTGTATGTCCCAAAGTGCTGAAGAGCTGCCAGGTATTAGCAAGGGACCTTCCTGCCCTGGAACTTAAACACGCAGCTACCAGGGTAGGTTTCGTCTTCTTTGGAGTGTCTTAAAAGATACAAGAAAGAGCAAGACTCCAGTGGCTTAACTTGTTAACACAAGAGGACTTTATTGAAGTCTAAAAGGAGTGCCTTGAAGGGAAATGGTGTTTCTTATATATTAATGAAGTTTAATAACAATAAGAAGATTATTTAAAAAGGATTGCATAATGTCGTTACCTTAAACCCGGTGTTACAGTTTCAAACGAACCACATGTGTTCGTACCTCCCTGGAATGAAGTGTGGACGATATGTTTCCTTCACATTTCCTCTTGATGCAGGTGTGACCACAGCCTCCTCTGTTCTGAGAATAGTTTCAACATGAAGGCCTGTCTTGGTCTGCGTTCCAGCTTCGAATCGACAAATGTTTTCAGCACAAGCGCTTCAGAGAGACCTGTATACACGGAACTGCTGGAGTGAACTCTCAGTTCAAACCACAGTTCAAGGTCTCAGTCATTTTGTTGCTACAGAAAGCAAACCATTTGTGAGGATCTGGCTTTAGAGAGTGGTGACAAGGTAAGCACTACTCAGCCCCAGAAAAGGCAGGTTAAGAGAGTACTGTACTCCTCTGTTCCACTCACCCCTCTCCCCAGCAGTACCCATTCTGTGTCTCCCCCAGAAACACTGGGATGCAGTGGCTGGCTGGGCCACTCCACTTCTGCACAAAGGCCAACACCTCCCTCAAAACCCATCTTCATCAAACTCTTTAAAGTGAGCTGCCAGACTTTGCTCCACAGCAGCCAGAGACCAGAGACAAGGCCCTTGAACCACTCCATTCATGCCACCCTGCTGATCAAAAAACTGTAAGAATCACAGAGTCATAGAATCATTAAGGTTGGAAAAGGCCTTTAAGGTGATCAGGTTCAACCACTGACCTAACTCTGCCAGGTCCACCATTAAACCATGTCCCCAAGCGCCACATCGACAGTTTTGTGAACACATCCGGGATGCTGATTCCACCTGGGCATCCTGTTCCACTGCCATATCACACTTCCAGTAAAGAAATTTTTCCTAACATCCAATCTAAACCACTGCTGGTGTAACTTGAGGCCACTTCCTCTTGTTCTTGGGAGAAGAGACCAATTCCCACCTGTCTACAACTTCCTTTCAGGTGATAAGGTCCCCCCGAGCCTCTTTTTCTCCAGTGATGCAGCAAGAGGGGCTGTTCCCTCCATAAGTGACTGGACTGGCCAGCTGAGAGCAGTCTTTAACCGCAGAGTGAAATTTGTCAGTGTCTGCCAAAGCTCAGAGCCCAAAGCCTTGACCAGACAGAAACCACCTGCTCGGGGTGGAATCAGCTACTGCAAAGGGAAAAATCGCTGTCCTGCAGGAGGGCCACCTCCTCATGCACAGCCTGAGCATGCAGGAGAAGAACTCTGTCCCCAGCCCACCACCAGTGTAGACCCTCCATCTGAGCTCTTAGCTGGAAGGATCAAAATGAAAGTTTGAAAGAGACAGAAACAAGCACCTGAAGGAGAGAGGGAAGTGAAAAATCCAGTGGGATACAGGGCATTCCCTCAACCTAGAAATATACTCCAAAAAACTTCACTTCCTTACGCATCATTTGCAGCAGCATCCTTTTAGTTAGCCTCATCTAAGTAGGTGGATATTAACCTGTGGCTAGACACCGAGCTGCAGAGTCCTGCCTGGCTGTGCTTCTTCCCCTGAAGGGAGCTGTGTTATTCCTCAGTATTTCTGGAAGGGGGCACTCTGGCTCCAGGATTGCAGCCCAGCGCGCTGCTCTCTGCTGCTGGTTGCTGCTCAGCCCAAAAGGGAAGCTTTTAGGAAAAAAATAAACAGTTTATATCCAGCTTTGAGACACAGACATTAGAAAGAGAGGGATAAACTACAGCTCTAGGGACAAAGATAATGTAGAAGTGAATTTATTGAAATGTCAGGGCAAATGGGAATGACATAACAAAATAATCAAAAGGGGGAAAGGAAAGAAAAGAAAGTATCTGAAATGATAAAAAATTAAAATGGCAAACACAGCACGACAAGGAGCAATTACCCCGGGCTGGAAGCAAAGAAAATGTACAGCACAGAGATATACAGAGACTAGTGGCAGAGCACAGCTCGAAATGAAAACAATAAAACAAAAATATAATTAAGAACAATTCAAGCCACCCAGATGCATTTGTAGTTCAGCTCGGATGCCAAATTCAGTTAATAACTGCTTCCAGCTGCTCAGCAATGCACAGCCATTTCTCACTGCAGCCTCTGCATCGGAGCTGGGCAGAGCATCAGCCCCACAAACAGGCACCGCGCTCACGGCACGGGCCCTGGAACGCGGCACGGCAGCAGGAGGGAATTAAGGCATGGGAAGAGCCCTAAATCACTGCTGAGCATAACTGGGATGTAACATGGTCTGCTGAACTCCTCTTGGTGGTGGCATTTGGCGAGGGGAGGGGGGACGTGTTGCAGCACTCGGGCTGGAGCATCCAGGTGATGTCTCTGTAGGGTGAGTGCCTCTGCCCGCGGTTCCTGCCCCACATCTCCCCCCTCAGCTACTGTTTCTGCTGGTGAAAGAAAGATGAGGGAATGAGCCTTAAGAGCAAGCAGCCCTTTACAGAACAGGAATCCACATCAGCCTGCATGCTTCCTCTGGGGCCTGGAGATAATAATACAAGATACTTTTAACTTACCTCCTTTTTAGTTATCAATTTTTTTTTTTAAATCTGCATTAGGATTCACCTTTTCCCAGTTTTCTTTTTTTTTTCCCTTCCCAAACCAGGAGGGCTCACAACTTAGCTTTCTCCTGATTAAACACAGAGATTCCACCTGGCCAGCCACTGAGTGCTCGTGCACACACACGCAGGCACACACACAAACACTCATGTGTGCCCATGCACACACAAACACGGTTCCAGCACCTGGGGCTTGATGGGGACCATCAGCTGCAGGCATGCAGGCATGGACTTGCAGCACGAGCATCTCCTAAGTTTCCCAGGGGATGATGTTTGTCCTGTAAGACAAAACAGTCCTCATATAATCAAATAACCTTTAAATCGCTTCTGGGAGGCAGGGCATGGAGATCGCCAGCAAAACTGAGATCAAAACAAAGACAGAAAAGAGGCACAAGGGGGAGCTGGAAAACTTTTTTTTCCTCTCCATCCCCTTTTTTAATTAACATCAAGCCTAGTCCGTGATGCTTGAAATGGCCTGCATTTGTTAATCACAGCTCATTTGGTTGTGTAGGAAGGTATAAATAGAGTTTCATGTGTGACTGATGGGACCTGTGAGGCAGCCCCCTGGGTTGTTTGCACTTCTCTCATGAATAGATGCTCTTAATGCATTTACATGCCAGGCCCCAGCTCCAGAGGGTTCTGCTGGAGTCTGCTGTGGTTGGACTTTAGCTGAGAGAAAACTTTAGCTTCTTCAGTTCACATTGCCTGACTCAGGGCTGTTGGAGCTTCCTCGCTCCCACTGGCACTTCCCTGCTTGTTGCTAATTCTCTCCCCCTTCCCCTCCTTAATGAAAGTGTTCCCTTGCAGCCTCTCCCATCCCACCACCCCATGACACTGGCAACAGTTGACCGCAAAGACAACTTGAATTTGCACTGAGAGTCTGATCTGTGCCTGGGATGCCCAGTAGCAATCAATAGCATTTTATTAAAGAAAGAGTGATCAAGGAGGGGAAAAGAATTAAGAGATGATTTGCCATAAGACCAGAAAATGGTTACCAAGCACTGGACAGCCTATGACTGACAGCTCCGTAATGCCATAGACGCAGCTGTGTCAGCCACAGCTTTCAAGCTATTTAAGCTGTCGACCATCTGAAGTATTTTGGTTTCTCTGCCTATTGACTCAACACCAGGCTACTGTACCAGAGATCTCAGAGATTATCTGTTCAGGTGGGAGGGCAAGAACCCAGTTCTGCTCCATTTAACTCCTGCCAAGACAGCAGCTCTGAACGATGGCAGGCTTTTAGAGAAAGGTTGTAAGTGCGTTTTCAGGACCGGTCTTGCATTTAAAAGCTTCAGACTACATTGATCTTCTGCTGTGGGGAAACCCGGTTTATCTTCTTCCTTGTTTACACATAACCCTGATTCAGCTTTGAGATGAACAGTAAGTGCATAGGAAAGCCTGTCCTTCAGACACTCTGTGGCTCCAGTATTGCCTCTTGGGACTGATCTCCCCTTCAGAAATTGCTTCCACGGCAAGGTACCACGTGCCTGTCGCAGGGCTGTGCTGGTGCTGGCATTGCTGGATAACCACAGCGTTTTCCTTCATCTGGAAAATAAAGTAAGCCAAGAGAGGCTTTCAAACTAAACTTCTCTGTGACGCTGCCATGCTTTTTTGCTCACCTTCACCTCACATGCAGGGGCTTGCTGCCATCTCCCACTACTTCTGTCTCTCTGTGGTCTGTGCTATATCTCCTGTGGCTCCTGGCCGCTCAAAGGTCTTTGGTGTATGTATAACAAGGTCAAGAGGATTGATCCCCAGCCTTCCCACCCTTGGGCATTCGGAGGGCCGCACATAAAGATGATTCAAAAACTCCAAGAGGATTTGAAAATATTTGATTAGTTAATAATTACCTAGTTTGGTCTGAATTGCCATAATCACCCTACATCCTTTGCAACAGGCGTTTTACTCAGGAGATATAGGAATTGTCTTATTCTTAGGAGAATAAGTCTTGGAACGTGGCTGCTGCTGTGTGGCCAGGGGCTCAGCATCCACAGCGAGGAGCATGAGTTGTTATCTGAGGTCAGAAAGGGGGTCACTTAAATTCAGGCTCATTGAGTGATTGTAGGTGAGCATGAGAAAGCCACCAAGGGTTTGGAGCTTGTGGGTTCTCCATCTGCGCTGTGCTGATGCACAACATCGTACCCTAATCCTATGCCTGACAGAGATTTTGCATCAACAGGAAGGATTTTTCTCTCCGTCATGCCAAAACTATTGTGGACTACCTCAGACATTTCAACGCCCTCGGTGATAAATGTCCAAGTCAAGGAGATGCTCAGCTGTTTAGCAATGTGTGTATGTGGCAATAAAGTTGTACAAGGCTAAGAATTCCTGCCATGTACTTTTCATCAGTCTAATAGAAAGCATTATGTAGTCAATCAAGCCTAATAGTGATTATGCATCTAATTTTTGTTCAGCCAAAACAACATCAAGGACAAGTTTTTCAAGAGCTCTTGACTATGGCAAAGAAGTGCTAGCTCCACTTTTTTTTTTTTTTTTTGGCTGCTACTCTCATTAATTAACATGATTTGTGCTTCCATTGTGATGAGAAGCACTTCAGGAAGATGCCAAATATAAATACGAAAATTAACAGCAAAGTGAGATCAAACTAGAAGACACTGGTTGAGGGAGACACAGCTCAGTTTTCCCACACCATCACTTTCTTGTATTTCTTTATTTAGTTGGCCCTTCTCTAGGAAGATCATAAATCCCTCAGAGAAGAGTAAGCCTTACTGCTGAGGCTGCTAATGTGCATGAAGATTGCTGCATTATCCCCCAGCCTCCTTCCTTATCTGCAGAATATGCAGAACACTTTGAGGGCTGGGGCAAATTATGAAAAAAAGAAAATACACCTGACAGTTTGGTTTTAAGCCTCTTCAAAGGTAATCTCTTTCTCTGAACTTTCTGAAACAACAAAACTGTGCAGGAATAATATTAAGACATGGTTCAAAATCATCCAAATTCCTCTTCAGACTCCAAAGGCCTCTTCAGACTACCACTTGCATGCCACACATCCCAGAAAACCACTACATAGCTGCACAAGATCACACGCCCCTTGGCATACCCTGCAGCTCACAGTTTGAACCTTTGGAGCTGTAGTTCATCCACGAAGCCCTCTTTTTTCTGAGCTTTCCTGGCAGCCCTTGCGTGTGGCACCCTTGAGTAATGTAAACAGCCCTCATTATCCTTATCAAGAAAGAACATAAATAACAAATTTAACATGTGGCCTAAAGTATTAAAATAGCTTGTTAATCTCCTTTTCCTACTCTCATTCTCTTCCCCCCCACCCAGAAGCTCCTATCTTCATCTTTTCGGTCCAGCAGCCTTAGAATTAAGTTGTTTTTTCAGACCTTATTTTTCCAGACCTTATTCATTGCTGCTAAAGAACATATTTCATGTTTCATGTTTGACAATAAGAATGTAACATGTTGAGCGTGTTGGTAATAATTAGCTGTGACTCCATGTAATCTTGAAATGATGCACTTCCACAATGTGGGCATTCATCCACTTTCTCCATTTTTTCTCTCCATCCCACATGGAACCCTTTCTGCTGAATGTCCTTTGCCATAGTAAGGGGAACAAAACCTCTCCTTCTAGTAGAGGCCTCTTAACCAGCACTCTTGAGATCTCAGTTCCTATGGAAAACACCAAGAGTCAAAACTAACTGATGAGAGGGAAGGGTAAAATCAATGGGGGTGCATAAAAACAGAGGAAGAGAGAGAATGAAAACATGATTGCAGAAATCTAAAAAAAACGGCATTTAAAAAAAATTCCTGTGTGTTTCCTTGTCTTTCTTCATTTCTTCATGATGCCTCCCTCATCTTTCTGGTACTTTCAGAGCGGAATTAATTTTGCTGTCCTTTGCTGGACGCTAGTAGAGATCAGAGAATGGCTCTGGGCTGACACACACTCAATCCCCATCAACACCCAACCTGGTGTTTGTGCCTTCCACCCACTCCATGTGTTACGTCCCACATCAGGCATGAAGATGCCATTCTCTTGAGGGGGGCTAATCTTTTCCTGGGGTAAAACCTGTGACCACAATTCATCCAGGTTCCTGAATGGTAGAATAATAAACTCAGTGCTCGGACTGAACTGTAGAGTTTATCCTGCCAACACTCTCGGACATAAATTACCTTAATGAGAAGTACATCCTGAACTTACAACTCATAAGCATTTCTTCTGCAGTGTTAATATATATCCATTAGTGCTGCAGCCAAAGAAATCACAGAGAAAGTATCAGTGGAATTTATTTTACTTGACCTGTGGAAGAAGACACCAAGTGTAGCAGAGCAGGAGCAAGCTCTCTGTTCCACATGGCTCAATGCCATGTCTTACATGCCAGGAGGATACTGAGAAGGGAGCGTTGGAGGGGTTCAAGACACTTCTATCTGCTGCAGACATAAAAAAGTGAATGGAGAATGAGGAGCAGGCTGTTCTTTGTCTGGAGACCATCAGGTTTTTTACTCCATTGCTTCTGTTCCTCTGTCAGAACAGCACGCCCACTTGCAAAATACCTGTGCTTGCCAGAAGGAAAGGTCTTGCCCTCCCTGGGATTCTTTTCACTCTGTTCAATTAATTTTATTAACACCCTACAGACTCAGTCCTCAGGACTTCAGGTGAAAATGTTTCATCATTACAAGTGTTTCACAATAAGAGCCATGCAAAACCTACCAATGCTCTGTGTGTGCTGCTATTAATTACCCTGTCAGAAAGCCTAGGAAGGCTTGATAAAATGAACTGCATTAAATCCACCATCCAGAGGAATTAATTCAAACGAGAAAAGTTGACTCGGGCAATTGCAGGGAGACTTGTCAGCAGTGCTGCATACAAAGGGTGACATTCAGTGTGACAGGTATGGAAGAGATCAGGCTGTCCTACACTGCTCTAAAAGGTGTAAATATGACTCTTATTATTGTGCTATTTCTGTATCATCAGTGCTCTAGGAAGGCAGGGTTATGTCACTTCCCTTTTGCAGACAGTTTAGCTTAAGACCCATGCCCGAGGTCACACAAAGGATCCTGGGCTAAGGTGGGAATTACTTTGGACCTCCTGAGTTTCAGTTCCCATCTCCATCAACCCCTTTCCTGTCCCATTCTCAGTGGTGAACAGGGTCTGTACCCAAATGGCAACCACCATTCCAGCGTTCCAGCGCATAACCCAAGCTGGAACTCAAAGCAAGGGACACGTGGGGAAGAGGTGACACAGGCTTTAGCCCTGAGCATGCCTCCAGAACCGCAGGCAGAGAAGCTGGAGCTCTGGGAACAGAATCCACTTGAGCTGGTTGAGTCCCAGGAACTGAATGAGAAACATAGGAAGAAACCCCTATTCAAGGAACCTCCCACTGAATTTTTCATAGGTCTCTGCTACTAAAAAGGTACCAGAGAGATACAAAAAATGGCATGGGAAAAAGATTCTCTATTTAATCTAGCAAACCTTGTGAAATCAGAGGGGTAAATATGAATAGGTAATTTCTGAAACCTGTTCACCATATAGTCTGGCAAGTTCCTTGTTCTGGGGCTTGGTGTCATTTGGATTAGCTCATGCCCTTAAGATCCAAAGAAAACAGTATGAAAGCTATATGAGCTTCTCGGAGCACTTCTGGAGTCCTCAGAGGGACAACTGCAGGCTTCATCCTACAGACCCTGCCTGGAGACTGTCATTTTTCTCCCTATTACATCTTGGCTGAATAACATGAATTTTTCCAAGATGAGTCAGTGAAACACACACGGCATTTTGAAGCAGGGCAATCAATCTGTTAAGAAGTATGTAAGCAACATTTGTGTCACGAACACTGATGTTAGGCTGACAGGGAGATGTTGATACCATCAGTCCTGGAACAGATACCGACATGGTGACGATGGGATGCTCAATTTGTCCATCCTGGGTGTTCTCTTGCTGGGCAACTGAATGCACACTGGGCCTCCTGGCTCTGGAAACAAGTCAGACATGCATGGTCTGATCACAACACCAGGCTTGGCTAATTGTCCTGCTTCAGGCTGTAGTGATAAAGGGCAGGTACCCATGGACAGCTGTGCTTACGTCATCAACATCTACTGGGCCTTTTCCCATGTTTCGATCCTCCTTTCTCCACCCTGGTCTCTTCCCAAACAAACAAGAAAACCCTGATTACTTCTTCCTTTTCAATCCTAATCTAGCTAGATCCATTTCCAAATGATGTAATTCTGATAATGATATGTAGATATTCTTAGCCTTGTATGACTCACCTTGAGTCGTGTGTGAAGTTTTGGGCACCACAACATAAAAAAGACATTAAGCTATTAGAGAACATACGAAGTAGGGCCACAAGGACCTACAGAAGTTCTGACAAGAGACCAGGTTGTGTTAGGACTCGTAGCCAGGCTCCGTTTCAAAGCAGGGAGACTTTAGAGGATAATTAGTTTCCCGCATCAATGTATTGGTATGTCTGTGACAAAAGCTATTTTTTGTGCTTCATAGGTGCACAAAAACACTCACAGTAAATGAACTCCATGAATTTCATGGAGAAGAACATTTTGAATGATGGAGGTTCGAACTTTCTGCCCCACAGCTGCCATGGTCTGATGAAGCACCCAGCCTTCTAGTCACAAATCACAGCTTTGTGTCAAGGGCAAAGCCGGGCTTCCCAAACACTTCCACTGCCTTTGCCTTTTTTGTAAAAGTGACAGACAAACTTCACCTGACAAAGAACACAAATTTTTTCAAGTGCAGTACTTTTATAGTGAGGATGGATCCAGGAAAGACATCAACCTGTTGGAGCAAGTCCAGAGGAGGGCCACCAAGATGATTGGAGGGGTGGAGCACCTCTGCTGTGGGGAAGGGCTGAGAGAATTGGGCTTGTTCAGCCCGGAGAAGAGAAGGCTTCAGGGTGATCTAACTGCAGCCCTCCAGTACCTGAAGGGAGCCTACAGGAAAGATGGAGAGGGACTTTCGACAAGGGCATGTACTGACAGGATGAGGCTTCACACTGAGAGTAGGTTTAGATTAGATATTAGGAAAAAAATTCTTTGATGTGAGGCACTGGAACAGGTTGCCCAGAGAAGTGGCCAGGTTGGATGGAGCTCTGAGCAACGTGGTGTAGTGGAAGGTGTCCCTGTTCATGGCTGGGGGGGGGTGGGGAGCTGGAACTAAAAATCTTTAAGGTCCCTTTCAACCCAGGCCATTCTGTGATTCTGTGATGATTCTGTGGAGAGCACAGGCCTACACACAGAATAGTTTCCCTCTTACAAAACCCTGGCACTGACCTCGGATCCAAACATCAAAGCTACTACCCCTTATTAAGATAGAAAATGCCGAAGGCATGCCTGCGTGTAAAATGTAGGAATGAAGGCTAAATGGTCAGTGAGGAAAAGTGTCTTCCCTGAAGATTAATCTCTGCATAACAGCCACATGAAGCAAGAGGAGAGTGTTTCTTCTGCAACAGGCACATCACAAAGAGGGATTTTTCCCTTCCCCATGCTGATTGTTGCAAATCTGAAGAGCTGAGGGGGGCTCACCAGTGGAAGTCAAACATCATTTAAGTCTCTTTTGAAGCTGACAAAAAGAAAAAAAGAAATATTCTTTACTTTATCAGTAAAATCAGGGGAGTTGCAAAACTAGTCCTGAAACAATCCCTTAAAAGTGCAGCACTGCAGTTGCTGGCTCGCGAAAACAATTCTGAAACCTGTATTGTAAGTCCAGCCTCTTCTCCTGGCCTAGACACCTATCTTGTCTTGACATCTCCTGGTTAAAATCCTTATTACCAACTTCTTTCCCACCAAAAAAGAAAACACAGGGAAGATCGTTAGCACATTCTAAAGCTGAAAACACTGTCATCATTCCCAGTTCTGGAAGAAGCACACTCATGGGAATAATGCAGTGTAGGTGCATTCAACTGTCTGAAGCCAAGGCTAGAGGCAAATCAGATCAGATCAGCACAGCTAGAGATGTGACAAGCTGTAATTAACATTCGGTGGTGATTGCCCAGTTTCACTACTGATTTCTTCAACAGAACTTGAAATAAAAATGAAATTAAGAAGAATCCCACACCTCACACCCCAAGCGGTCCCTGTGTGTCCTTTCTGCCCTGGGCTCAGACCAGCAGCCAAGCCCTGGTGCTGGAGCTCCAACAGCTCCAGGCTCAGGGGGCTGTGTGCCTGTCAGCTGCTCAAGGCACGTGGTGATTTCACCATGGATATTCCCAGCCCCGTGTGTTCCCTTGCCCTCAGCACAGGGCAGCCCAGGACTTGAAGCCACCCTTGGCTCCCAAAATGAACTGCCCCAGAGGACCTTTGATTTATAGGGCAATGAGGAAAGCCTGGGGGATGCTAGCTACTGCTGGTCAAACCACCAGTGGGTCACTAGCTCACTGTGTCCCTCTGCTCTCTGCCCTTCACAATGTCCCAAGCCTCACAGCACTTGCTGATGTCCCAGATTACCCTCATGGCCAGCAGAGTTAAGTCTAGGACGGGACTAACTCTGCTGTAAAACCTGATATCCACAATCCAAGTGCAGGCTGTGGTTCTTTCCCAACACCTTTGTCATCCATTCCAAGTGCCTTTTTGCTGCACAGTGGTCTGGCAGACTTGCTCTGACACATTCTGGAAGCCCCTGCAGACATCCTTATGCTATTTTAAACAACCCACAGACTTCGCTGCTACAAATGGGAACTGAAAATGTTATACCCAGAGCACTGGCATTTGTGGGAGCAGAACTATTTCTTCACATCAAGTAAACAAGTTTTTACACACCAGATTAATTCCTCGCTCCAGAGCTGGTCCTCAGTGCAAACCCAGCAGAGGCTTTGGCAAGGCTTCCCCACGCAGGTGCCTGAGCTGGAGTGCTTGAAGGGATTCCATTTAAGGCAGAGCGGGGATTTCACGCTCTCCCTCTGGCTCCTCACATACAGCTCCTGCCTTTGAAGGCAGCCCCTCTTCCCACAGGCCACCGTGGCAGCAAACCCTCGAGCTGCTGGCACAGCCCTCCCCAGGGACACTGAGCCTGGAGTCAGGAATGTGCTCCCAGGGGTGCCAGGCACAGGGAGCTCGGGGAGCTCAGCATCCCTCTCCCAGCACCTCCTGTGGAAGGGGAGCAGGAGCAGGAGCTGGCAGCCAGCCAGGAAATGCCTGTGGAAATCACCGTGAAACAACAGCCCAAAATAGGTTTCCCATCTGGGACAGGCCAAGAAATGACTTTGGATCCAGGCAATAGGTCTGGCTTTTCTTCCTGATGGGGATGAAAGGACTGGAGAATAATTCAAAATTGCAAAGGAATATGGGAACAGAGATAACATCTGAATGAGGAAACCTTTTCCAATAGGTAGTACACCATGAAACACATTTGGCAATGCAGGACGTCTTTTTCTACTTGAACTCTTCTGTATTGCCCTTACCCAATCCTTCTGTAAAGGTTTTAATTAAGAATGTATTTTTCATACATAAATACCTCTTCTTCCAAGACCGCGTTTAAAGATAGCCTGATGCACTTAATTTTCAGCTTAATTTCACTAAGTAGCTTTCCTTCAATACTTGTCTCTTGAGAGATGGCAAGTGCACAATTCACATGCCTTTTGGAGCTGCCGGGTCCTCACTTTCTGGGACAATTATGTGCATTCACCGTGCTGCGGTGATGAAGTACTTCTGACAGCACCAGAAAATGGCTCAGAAGTTTCTCCTATTTAAAAACATAAGGTGTGATGGATCATTATGCACTTAGGATGATCCAGGCCAACAAGGATCTTAAAAGACTGTGTCTGTGAAGGTGCCAGACAGGAACTCCCAGATGTATGTCATAGAGGCAACTTTCAATTAATATTAAATAAACATTTCCACTGACACTCTTAAGATCTATCAATCTGTCCTTCCAGTTGCTTCATCCTGGATATATGCTGGGAAAATCCTGGAATTATATTTCCTACAGTGCACTTCTCTTGCCTTTCAAGCCCAATTGCCCCCCATTTACACAACTCTCCCGTTGAATCGAGTGTCTCTGAATGGTCCGAGCCACACACACCAAGCACATCCTGAGTTCTCATCTTTGAACAGTGATGCCCAGTGGACATGTTTTTTGGTAAAATACTGTAAAATGGCCTCTCTTCACTTGGAAAAAGTATCTCCCAGCTCTGACACTATTTTGTCCACTCAAGAACCCGCTGCACACCTTTATAAATGAAAACAAGCCGGCAAAATAAAATTGGAGCTTCGATGGTATTTGGAACCTGTAGACAACGAGAGCATTAGGAGCTTTCTAGAAAGACCTGCATGGCCCAGTATGTAGTTACCAGTATGTAGTTATCTCTGTTTAAGCCATCCTCCAGAAAGGAACTCATAAATGTACTACTGATTGAGAATTCCTCTTAAACTACTGCAGTTTGGGAATTTTAGCTGCAGGCCACATCTGTTTTTCTAAATAGGTTTTCTAAATCTTTTACTTTGTAACAGCTGTTGATTACATAAATACTAATTACACCACTGAAGAATAGTTGTCTCTCTTGAGCTGCTCAGTAGATAATGAAAATAGACTGAAGATATAAGAAAGCCCATCTTCAAATTCTTCTGTTCTGATAGGCATCTCCATCCAAAAGGTCTATCCTTTACTGACATTAATGCACTCTTTTTATGATAATAAGTGAAAATTGCTTCACAATTACTTCAAAAGCAGTAATTATGTTGTAGACACAATGCCTAATTTCTACTTAGATTTGTTTACTTTTGTCTGGAGCCATTTTCATTATGGAAACAGCATTGTCAGACTGCTGGCAGACCTCTGAAATAAAATGGGAAGGCTCATTTCTGTTACTATCAACCTCCATTTCACATCCAAGTGTTTCACCATCTTCAGCAGCACATTGTGGAAATTCTCCAAGGAAAAGAGGTAGAATTTAATGAATAGCAACGTTTTTAGGGCAGCAAACAAGTTCTATTGTAATCAGAAGGATAAGTGTACCATGTAGAATTTTCAAATATAAACACAGGTTAATAAAAGATGCTTACACAGAACACAGGAACATGGGATCATAGAATAGTTTAGGTTGCAAGGGACCTGTAAAGGTCACCCAGTCCAACTCTCTGCCGTGGGCAGGGACATATGTAAAACTGGAGAAGCTTCCACTGAGAATGGAAACAGCAATCATTTATGTGTACCCAGTCCTTGGAAGGTTTTGGATTTTTTGTTTCTTCAGCTCAAAATCACTGGCTTTGTCTGCATAGCTTTTAAAATGGTGTAAATCCATTTATTTTGTTCAACTTATTCTTGATTTACATCCAAAAAGTTGGGATTCACTTTCCTTCTGTCAAGTAAGTTTCTGTGGGAACACATTTCATTAATCCAGCATAAAGATCCCCCTTTGAAATACATGACGATACCAAAAGAGTGACAATCTCTTAGTCTTCAATATGAAAAATCATGAGCAAATCAGTTAATTAAAGCCTCTGCTTTAGTTCATAGTGTCACAGAAAGCCAAATCAGCATTTCATTTTTTCTTCTTCTTTCCCCCACTCTCCTTTTTGTCCCCCTGTTCATTCTTCCTAGCTCCTCCACACACCTACCAGCCTCCTCCCAAAAACACCCCAAAAAAGCCCAACAAGCTTGGGGAAAAGAGGGATTCCACTGGATGTTACAGAACAAGTGCCCAACACAGTAATGGTTTTATGATATTGTGCAATCACCTTCATCCTAACACCCCCCAAACCTTCCACTCTTTTTTACCCCAACAGTTGGGCATATCCCCCCAAACAGTCAATACCTCTAGCTCAAGTGACTCTCTACTGTAAGCTGATGTTTTTCTCTATGAAGATGATGCTCTGTTGTATCTGTTAATGATGTTAGTTTATTGCAGGTAAGCGTATTCCTATGGCAAAACAGCTGCTACAGTGACTGGAGCATTCAAAGGTAAAACCTCAGCTCAGGTTTGATCTCACTCCACTAAGTCACGCGGATAGAGCTACATCATCTAGTTACATTAAATCAAAAGAATCAGAGCTGTGATTCTGGCAGCATTCCAGACACTTCTCCTCGGAGTTTGGAACTCAAGCCACACGCTGCTGTGGGACACGTGGTGCAGAGGTCAACACACAGCACCTCCACGGACTGTATGTAGTGCTTTTAAGTCAGAAAGTTGCTTTTCCCAGCTGAGGAACAAGCTGGATCTGAAATGTCCTATCCAATGTTAATTAGCTGTTTTTGTTGCTCTCATGATCAAATTCTTCAAATAAGTGGAATTGTAACATTTCTGTTGGATCTTTGTAGTAGAAATTTGTAATACAGTCCTTTGCAGAAAAAGATTTAAAGATTTTTACTACTTTTGGTTGTTCATCAGTTTAGTGTAAATAAGTAGATAAAAGATGAATAAACCTTCTTATCTATTCATGGAGGAAATTCAAAATAAGGAAATACATATGGGGTTATTATACAGATCAGAAACTGTTGTTTCTTCTACTACAGGTAAAATTTGTTGTTAATACTTTAGCATATCCTGGTCTAAGTTCAGAAAAAAGCTATAATGCCACAGGTATATCCTCATCTCACAGCAGTGTTAAAATAGATACATACTCATTAACAACACTGATATTGTTACTAATCCAGTAGTAACATGTATAGGGTTATTGTATATATGTAGTGGAGAGGGAAACATAGACAATGAGATGCATATTTGCACTTCACTTTTTCTGAACTCCTCCATGGAAAGTATATCTTTAAATGATCCATTATGGGTGAACACAGAAACCTGGATGCTGGTGGCACAGCGCAGTGCAACAAAGAACGAGAGTATCAGTGACAATGCTCTGTGTCCATGTTGGCATTGTATGAGTTAAAGGAAATCCTACAGCCTAAAATTGCTGGAGTTGAAAGTCCTCCAATGAAAATTTGATGCACTGGCTTGTTGTGGGACCTAGAGCCAGATTTGTATCATTTCAGCTGCAGGTGCAGAGCAGCAATCACAATTGTCACTTGGTGGAGCCAGATTACTCTGCAAAGGGAATACGCCTTACAAGCGGCTCGCAGAAAAGCTCTCCAAGTCAGGACTTTTAAACAACAGACTGGAAAAAGAAAGATGGGAATCAGAGGACTTAAATGTTTTGAGAAATCAAAATTTTTACAATTTTTCTCTGAGTTACTCTGTCATAGCCTCGCCAGCTGAGGAAACAGTCACTGCCACGCATTGCAATAGGACAGAAATGAAGCTGAGATACATTTGGTAATTTATGTGAAAACATGTAAGGTGCAACCAAAAGCTGTCACTTTTTGGTTTTGCACAGTTTAAAGAAGTTCAGAATGTTGCTGCTAAAATCCTTTTACTGATGATAGGTTTTTTAAATTATCTGCCAATTTTTCCCATTTCTCTCTTAATTTCTCTTAATACAAGTGAGAAAGGACAGAAAGTATTTATAGTATAACAGACAGAACATCCTAAGAGGAAAAAATGAGAGGCTGCTAAACTATAAACACCTTCTCTACACTATGCTCACACTAGCATGTTTCTTTTCCTGACCACATGTATGGGACATTTTAATTAAGGAAATGTGATTAGTAAAAGCTCCTCTGGCTTCTGATTTTGTGTTCTATTTATTGTAATTTCTGTAACAGAGCACAGGGAACTTGCATTACTCTCTGCCATCTTGCTCTTCAATGATCAGGAGTTATTACTAAGAATCATAAAATCACAGAATGGGTCCTCAAAGATCCAGCCCCCCTTGCTGCGGGCAGGGACACCTTTCACTAGACCAGGTTGCTCAAAGCCCCATCCAACCTGGCCTTGAACACTTCCAAGGGTGGGGCAGCCACAATTTCTTCGGGCGAAGTGATCCAGAGTGTATGTCCTCTCTAGCATGTGCGTATCTTCTCATTACATAATTTTTCTCTGCGTTGAATTGCTCCAAACCAGTGAGATAAGGATAGATGACAGGTCTACTTTTGTGGACTTGTCCTGACAGGCATGTAAACAAAGTCTTACCTGTTCTTTCCATGCCTTTTTTTAGACCTGTCAGATCCCACACATTGGGAACAGACTATCAGTTGGCTCCAGCCTGCTGTTTTTCTTCAAAATATGTTGAAAATAACAAGAGAGCTCTTGGTAAGTGACCTCACCTGCTGGCTCAGTCTGCACTCTGTCCATAGGTGTATCTTACAAGGAGAAGAGGAGAGGAGAGGAGAGGAGAGGAGAAGAGAGGAGAAGAGAAGAGA
>VZTA01025666.1:0-78360 GCA_013398855.1 Mohoua ochrocephala
TATTCCTCTTTAATCTTCTTTTTCAGTATGCTTGGTCTCCTCAGCTGGTTACTGCAGGAATGGATTTCAGTTAAATGAACACGGAGGAGGGGAAGAGGCACAGAGCTGAGTCTGAATTTCTGTGTGGGCCTGAGTCCAGGAAGAAAACAGCTTTCCAAGGCTGGATAATTAAATGCTAATTTAATTATCAGCTTAGTATCAAACACTTAAATACAACAGCTATCTGTGCATATTGCAACCTTCTATTTTCAAGCACTATCTGCTTTAAAACTGCAGCTCTAATGCTGTTAGCAGATGGATGTGTGTTATTGCAGTATAGGGAACTGGAAATTCTCCATATACCAAGCTATAAATATTTCTTTGACATTTATTATCCTCACTTGAGTTCAGGTGCTAAAATACTTGGACTGAAGTCATGTTTGTAGCAGAAAAAGTCAATCTTGGATCTTACCTTGTTGCTGGCTAAATTATTAAGAACAGACAAAGGCAGCAAGGAAAGGGAGTCCCTCACTTAGCAGAGGTCATGCAACCTTGGAATCAAATTAGCTGAAGTTTCGACTCATTTAATGATACACTCCTGCTCAGACAATATAATAGATCACTTCAGGGGGGCTTTTCTTATTCACTCTCTCTCTCTCTGTGTGTCTTTTTTTGTCTTCCTGAGTGTGTGTGCAGTAGGATTGCCTTTGCGGTCATGAATCTGAATCCCAGTTTTGCCAGCTGCATTGGATTGTAAACTCCAAGTCATATGAATCTCAATTTTGATTGCCCTAAGGGAAGTGTTGGATTATGTAAACCAGGAGATAATAGCCCTTATAAAATCCCTTCAATAAAATAAAATCAAGGTGTATGTGTCATGGTGGATTAACAGACTTGCCTTTTCCCTTTTTTTTTTCCCTATTTCAGGCTCCTGGTTGCAGTTGACTAGAAGCACATACTACCACAGGGGCAAGGAGAGCATTTGTGAATCACACAGAAATGTGTGATAGCATTTAGGATGCTAAGTCGATTCCCTGTGGTGAAGATTAAACTGGAAAGAAATGGTGAATTGTCTGTGTGACAGTACTCAGCAACTGCTGAGGTAGCAAAGAGCGGCTGTTTGAAACAGGATGTGAATGTAGCACAACCAAACCGAATGGCCCGGCTTGGCATTTTCCTGGGAAAAAATAATGGCTGTCCAGCCGTTCCCAGCATGCTGCCCCCCACCACACGTGGTGCATCTATGGATGGCTGTGACCTTTCTGCTGAGGTGGTTCTTTTTTATGGTAAAACAGAGAATCATCTCTGACAACCAAACATTTTTCACCAAAAAACTCCGGCTTGGAGAAAATCCTTGATTTTTGTTTGATAAATCCAGGAGCTGGTGGTTAAGCTCTTCTGCGACCCCCAGACAATTAGAGATCGTGGGACCTAGATCACCAGTATTTACCATGAGCCAAATTACTCCTGTGGCCTGTGTGATCTGTATTGTCTGTGGTACACCAGTACGACAAGGAGAATCTCCTATGCCCAGCAGGACCATGATGGATTTCATAAGGTGAGCCACAGATTGGCTTTTCAGCTCTTTCAATGGGAGCCAGAGATCAAAGAGCAGCATTAGGGAGGGTATCTCAAGCAGCCTAAAGAGCTGGTGTCATGGTCCCCAAAAACAGGATGCCTGATCAACAGGTGTTTCTGCTGCCTCAGGTCTACACTGCAGTGCTGACATCCCAATCTGAGGAAAGTCCAAGTCTGCCAGTCCTGGGCCACAGGCTGCAGAAGGCAGCAGTGAGGAGGTGCAGCTACATAGCAGCCTGCAAGTGCAGATCAGTGTTAAGCCAAAAGAAAATGATACATTTTTATTCATTCAAAAGGAAAAAAAAATGGCAGAACTTTTTGTCACACGCAATATCTCACCTTCTCAAATGTGAGTATTTTTTCCCCTTTCCTGGGGATGAAAGATAGATGTCAACATCCACAGCAACAGTTCTGTCTGTCCATTCTCTGGGTTACTTTCAAGACACTTCTGCCAATACTGAGTCATCCAGGCAGTAATTTGCTGACAGCATGGTTCAATCAGTGGTCAGGCTGCATCTGCCCCATCTCATACACAAGACAAAGAATGGGGCCACTGGCATCACAAATAAAATCTGAAGAACTAAACGCCTCTGCTTCCTGCCACTGTCCAGTGCTGGAAGCTCAGAATGTTGGCGCTGGAGCTACCAAATTTGGCCCTCCCCAGTGACATGGTTGTGCTGCAGGAGCGGGATGGGAACATGTTGGGATAGGAGGAACACAGACAGGGTTAAGTGTCCCTAAAAGACAGATTCAGATGCCAGTGCTTTAAAGTGAGACCATGTTTATAAATCTGGTATAAAATAAAATATTGATTCAGAGGGGAGTTGATAATATTTCTAGCATAAGGAGGTTGTTGAATCTATTTAACAAAGGAAAAGTATGATCAAGACCAAAAAAATCAAGAAATGTCATGCCTCTTTAAAGCCCTGCAAGTAATTAACTGTGGCAAGAAAATACCATAGGATATAGTAAATTCTGTATCACTTGAGTCTTAAAAATCAAGAATAAACCCCTTTTTTCTTTTTTTTTTGTTGTTGTTGGTTTTGTTTTTGTTTTTGTTAAGTAAGATAAGCTTTTTGTTCAGCTACAAGTAGTCGAAGTTAAGGCAGGATTTACTTGGTGACATTATTTGGCATGTGTTATGTGGGAGGCCAGGCCAGACCAGATGATCATTAAAGTCCTTTCTGGCTTTACAATCTTTGAAATTACTAACCTGAGAACAGAGCCCTTGAGCTTGACCACATTGCTAGTGGGTGAAATGACTTCTCAAGGTGTGGACAGACCCCCCAAAAGCAGTGAGCACCCTGTTCTACAGGGTTCAGGGCAAGTGGGGATATTCACCCATGAGGAATGCATGTTGCACTTGCTAGTCTGAGGACCTGCACTGCTCTTGAGGGGTGAGGCACTTCCATAGGTTAAAAACTCTTGTTTGCACACTCACATGTTATTTATGGCTGCTGATGTGTCGGTATTAATTCTGAACTGTGCTTTCCCACCTCTAGGACTAGTTTGATAATTTCCATTGCCAGGTTCCTGCTGGCCATCTAAGCTTCATAAATAAAGGCTGAAAGCTGTCTTGTGGGACATATTGCTTGGGAAAACAGGACACCCTTGGAAAGACTGAGAAAGAATCTTAACTTTTGGATCACTGACCGAGGCGGACCCTTCCTACTACAACTTCACCATGAAACTTCAGAGAAATATCCATCATTAGCTGTTCATTCTTCTCTTTAGAGTCCCCAGTTTCTGGTCTGAACTCATGCCAATCTTCCTGAGAGACCATTCCTCCTGTAAGAATCTCTGCTTCTCTCAGTTTGAGTCTTTCCAATATGTGCTCCCATCCCCCTTGGTCCTGACTAGTCATCTCCAACCCCACCCTGGGCTGCATGCAAAGGAGCCAGCAGGGCAAGGGAGGTGGCTCTGCCCCTCTGCTCTGCTCTGTGAGACCCAGCCTGGAGTCCTGCATCCAGCTCTGGGGCCCCCAGCACAGAAAGGACATGGACCTGTTGGAGCGAGTCCAGAGGAGGCCACTAGGATGATCAGAGGGGTGGAGCACCTCTCCTCCGAGGAAAGGCTCAGAGAATTGGGTTTGTTCAGCCTGGGAAAGAAAAGGCTTTGAGTTGACTTAGTTATGGCCTTCCAGTACCTGAAGGGAACATACAAGAAAGATGGAGAGAGATTTTTTACAAGAGCATTTAGTGGCAGGACCAGAGGGAATGGATTCAAGCTAGAAGAGATTAAATTTAGACTAAATATTAGAAAAAAACCCCTTTACTGTGTGGATGGTGGGACAAGTTGCCCAGAGAAGTTGTGGATGCCCAATCCCTCGAGGTGTTCAGGGCCAGGCTTGGATGGACCTCTGAGCAGCCTGGTCTAGTGGAATGTGTCCCTGCCCATGGCAGGGCAGTTGGAACTAGATGGTCTTTACAGTCCCTTCCAGCCCAAAACATTCTATGATCAATGACGCTATGATTTTATAACATACTTGCTGCCAATCCTGTCCCCACATCGGTGCAGAACAGGGGGGGCAGGAGGGAAAGCACCTCCTCTACAGGACCATCAGGAAAAACAGAAGAGCTTGTTCCAAACATGGGTCTCAAACTTCCTTTGTGGTCAGGAAGTTGCCTTTAACTTACAAGTAGTTGGAGCTCAGTTCTCAACACCGACCACATTTGAAAGTACTTCAATCTTGGTCCAATATTGGTGCTAGAACTTTAATGGTACCTGCTGCGATCCTGAGAGAGAAGTGTTTTAATTGTCTCGACATCCATCTAAATTAAAAAAGGCTAGAAGGTTAAAAATCCTAAACCGGAAGGAGTTTAGGTCTGGGGTTAAATGAATAGCTGGAGATTGATGCAAAATGATTTTACTGATCTTAACACATTTCTTTTGATCTATCTCAATGTCTTCATTATTCCCACAGTTGTCTCCAGCACCGTGTGGTCACCTTCTAACTACATCTAGTGTCTGAACAGAAACTCCTGGCAGTTCACAGAAGGGTCAGCTGAAGGAAGGAAGTGGGCAGTGATTTGGTCAACAAAGGCTCCAGTTTATTAACAGCTACAGGTGACCAAAAGAATAGCAGACAGTGGAGTCTTTATCATGCAGGTAACCAAGACATTTTCACTTGATTTACATATAGATTGCACTGTCAAGACAGGAGCACAGCCTGAAGTCTGCTGTGATTCTACAACATGTACAAGGACTGGTAAGAAAGCAAAGCCAACAAGGTACAGAGAAATAAAATGAAGGAGACAAAGAATCCTGTGCTCTTCCATTTCTGACCTCTGTAAATATGAGATTTTAAAAAAATAGGTCATTTTTTTCTTTGAGCTAACTGTATCAAAAACATGGAAACTCTCACTGACAGCATCCTTTTGAAACCTGTGAAATCTGCTTTCTGGCAATAATGTTGTCCGACTCTATCTAGGCTGTTTCTTTCTGAACATATTCAGCTGACTCTGTAAAGTGCGGGGCTTTAAAAATCCCTCCTACAAGGAGATCTGCAGCTACACAGCCTCTCTTCGGCTACAGGGAACTACTGGGGGAAAGTATCCGAGAAACCATGTGCACAATCCAAACGATTCAGCACTGACCTTCTAGTGTAGTGTTTATTAGCTCTTAACTATTAGCATTTGCTCAGTGTGCTTCATTGGGTGAGACTGACATAATCCAAGAGAGCGGTGTGGCATCTGGATGATGTTATCACACATACTCCTGCATGCGCAATCGCATTCATCCACAGCTGCGTGTGCGCACACACACAGGGATATACGAGCGCAGCTCAAAACGGGCAGCTCCTGGAGGCTGTTCTTTTTCTAACATTGCAGGTGGCAAACCGGACAGGAAGAGTAGAATCAAAGCCTTTCTTTCCTCTGTTGTTGGAAAGGGCAACTTACGTGCAGCACCATCAACAGGTTTTGAAAATCCACAGAAAGATACAGGAGTACACAAGAAATATAGAGGGAAACAATTCAGTGGAGCTGGAGGGCAGCAACAATGCTGTGTGTTTCTGGTCAGGCTTCACAGGCAGCATCCTCTGACTTTCCACACTGAGATGGACGAAGCCCGTTTATGCTCATCTTTATTTGATAGTGAACAGACTAGTGATTACTGCTGGGCATGACCACATGTCTCCAGACACAGCCCTTTGTCCCTTAGGATAGGGCGGGCATAAACTGAGATGATAATCTACTACATTGCCTTTCCTTCCCCTTCACTTGCCTTGGGAAACTAATGTTACGTGGGAATATGGCAGCCAGAGCCAGAAAGAACACCTACATTAAATGTTGCTCTGATCTTCCTATGACACCTTTCTTCTCTCTCTTTTAATGAACTGTGCTGAACCTGGGTCACTGTTGGAGCTGTTGGAACAGATTTCTGCCCCCCCGAGGGTGCTGTTCAGGCTAATTTGTCCTAGGAAAGTGACTAGACAGAAAAATAGAGTTTCATCTCTGGTGGAATTTATGGCAGGATTTTCACCAAGAATTTGATGCTTCAAAATTTAGAATCAGCAGTGGTGGGAGCTCAGATGGAGGGGTAGATAGAGGCCTGGGGGATTGGGAGAGGCTAAGAGAGGATACTAGAGATAGAAATGGAGCTGGGACTGAATGAAGCAGCTGGTGACTGGAAACTGAGATGAGGAGGTAGAGATAAGGAGTTAAAAGTAGAGGAGAATGGGAACAGGACAAGGTCAGGCTGGAGTGTCATGGAAAACCTGGAAGGGAAAAAGCAAATAAGTGTTTGCAATCATTTGATCCAGTGCTTCCATACCAGGAAAACGGCCTTCCCTGTAGAGGCATAGGCACTGCTGCACACAGAGTCCTGGGCCCTGCCAACCTCCCGGCAGCTTCTGCGTGGGGCTGGATGGACACCTCTGCACCACCGTCCTCGAGGGGGGAGTAGGTGACCGTGGCACCTCAGGGCAAGGCAGGGGCACCCTGAGCACATGGGAAGGGGCACACTGCCAACTTTCTCAGTCCAGTCAGGATTCCTGGGTCATCTGCTGTTAGCAAATTGGTGCAGACCTCCTGGGCCTGTTTGTCTCCTTGTTCCCCAGCCCACATATAAAAATGACCGCTTTGCTGGTCATTTTTGTGCTGCTCCCTCCAGAGGCAGGAGGCAGGGAGGGCTATGGAGACGTGTGCCTTGCTGAGAAAAAGCCACCACCACTGACTCCAGCTGATATCAACTCCTGTTGATATTACTTAACCATTTTCAGTGATATGAAAATCCTGAAAAATCTAAATGTTTCATTCAAACCCTTTGAAAAGGAGGAATTTCGATTTTTCCATGTGGATTTACATCTTGTTTTGGTTTGAATCAGAATTATTGATATGTCACATGAAAAAAACCAACAACCAGAATGAAACCACTTTGCTTGACCCCTGTGATTCTTTTACATTTCTGAGAGCCATGAGCAAAGGCACCAGTCATCCTGATAGTCCATGTGAGAGTAGTTATTGCCTCCTGTAAAGAAACTCCCAAGTTGCTTTTTTTTTAAAGTTTGCTCTTTAAAAAACTGAGGAAATTTCCTCAAAAACTACATTAAAAGATCATTAGGGCTGTAAAATCAAACACTTAAAATTTAGGAGAGACCAAAATTAAGATACCCATGAAATTTAAGTTCTCTTGCACATATACACTATAAAAATGAATTATGATCACAGCCATTTATCTCCGGTATCCCCATCTCATGCAGTATGCAAATGGATGGTGCCTTGGCCATGAGAAGGGGTTGAACTATGAAAAAAGCTGTTTTCTACCAGACTTTGCAGAACTGCTGAAGAAGACAGAACCTTCAAAGTAAGTATGACTCTCAGTGAAAAAAGAGAGAGGATGAGAGAGGGAGAGAGGATCATGCTACAGCTTAGACAACCAAAAGCCATCCTGAGTGAGCTGGAGCCCAGCCTTGCTTTTGCATCAGAGCTCCGGAGCAGTGCCTGTCAAATCACTCCACCTGGGGTTTTTGGGTGGTGGTCAGTAGGCGTGCATTGCTCCTCTGCGTGCCAAGGATGAGAGGCCAAGCCTGCTGTGCGGAGCTGAGTGCTGAGTCAGTGGGGGCTCCCCTCTGAAGATGAGGGTGTGCCATGAAAGCAGTCACTCATTTATTTAGTTATTTATTTAACATCAGGCTTCCAAACCTGTCCCTTGCATATTCAAGAAGCGTGTTGCACAAAAAGCCTATTTGTGGACTGATAGCTTTGCCTTTGGATCCAGTCTGAGGAGTGATGGGTAACACAGGGGCAGGGACCACACTCTGAGCAATGAGGAGGATTAAAACAAAACACTGAAAAACTTGTCAGTAACTGAACACCATGCTCTCAGTGGGGGGCATCTGTGCAAAGAAGACGATGTGATCTCACAATAAAAGACTGCAGCACCTTAATTGAGGGATTTCTTAACTTTTGGTGCCAGAGTCTGTAATTTTAATATTTTTATAATCAATTTAACTTATGGTGGTAAATCAGTGTAGCTCATTTCTAAAGCACGTTAAGAATGTCCACATGTTCTGCTGAATCAGTGACAAATCATATGCCTTTATGTATGGAGAGACCCTTGGATTAAATTCCTTATGGCCATCGGTTTTGGTGAGCTTCAAAACAGTCACACAAGGGTTTATAGTAGTTTTGATTCATTATTGTATTAAACCAGTTTATTCTAAGCTGGTGCAAACTTCTCACAAGTCTCCGGGGAGATTTTGTGGGAGATTTCCAAAGGCACAGATAGCAGTTCAAGCCTTTAACTCTGCGTGAAACAGCAACACACAAGGTTCAAAAACAGGCTGACCTTTTCTCGCTTCCTCTGCACACAGCAGACCCGTCTGTAATTGCTCAGCTGCTCTCAGACTATGTTAGATCTACTTGTTTCATCGCATTACCTTCAGGAGGAAAGAATTTGGGGAGCCATTTATTAACACAAAATTGCTTTTACAGTAGAAAAGTTTCACCTTAGACACATTTCTCAAACATGAAGGAATCCCTGCCATCATGAACCTATTTTAGCTGTCTCTTCTCTAATTGCTGCTGCTCTGTATATCTTTCTTTTCCTCTCTTTCATTTCCCTGATGCTCTCTTTGTTTTTAATTGGTGACACCAGCCCAGCCATCTGGAAACAGGAGGGGGAGTTTACAGAGGAACAAACTTTGGGTGCTTCTTCCCGTGCAGTTCTCACTCTAGGACTTGAGAGCCTTCAGCAGTACCCTCAGCTTGCAGATGGGCATGTGAGACACAGAGGAGGCCAGTGCAGACTGGAGGAGTGGCACATCACCTGGCTTCCAGATGCCCACTCCCAGCTACGTAGCAGGCAGCGGTGGGTGCCTCAACTCATGTCTTTGGAAATTAATTTCCTATTATTGCCAGAATGATTTGCTTCCCAGTTTGGGCATATGCACAGTGCATGCCCAAACATGCACAGGTGCATACACACGCACTCACACACACTCACTTTCCTTTGTCAGAGTTTAATGATACCCAAAGCGTTTCCGTACTCGATGTTGCTATTCCCTGGTGCTGGGATTACCAGATCTTGCCTCTGACACGGTGTTTTCCGTATCATGGCTTCAATCCCCGTATTCCTTAATGACCAGGACACTGCTGCTTCTCCTATGTTTTCCCACCTTCCCTCAGATGGATATTCCTTGTCTGCTAAGAACACCCATGTAGCCTCTTCCACTCTTCTCTTGTCTCTGCTCGAGGCTGCAACTGCCCAGCCAGTGCGCTGCAGGTACCCTGACACCTGCCAGTCCCACGGAGGTGCTGGCAGCTGGTGACACTCTGGGGTTTTTGGGGGAAGGGTGCTCCATACTCATTTCCATTTACCCTCGAGCATGAGTGGAAGTGAACCTGCATTCCACAATTCACCATGAACCCCAGGCTGAGCACGGGCAGTGCACAGGGTAGAGCACTCCAGCTGAGAAAAATGAGCTGCATCCACACTTCTTAATGCAAATTTTCCAAATCCAGGTATGACCGGCATAACAATGGGATGACTTTTAGTGGGATGAGCTCAAGGGTTTGGTCAGGCAGTATATAGTGCCACGTGTCATCTTTTCAGGTACTTCTCTGGTGCAGCGGGTTACAAGGGGGGAGGCTATATCCATGAAAATAGTCACAGACAATACTCTCCAAGGAGAAAAACCAGAATTTGTAATTGCTAAATTATGTGCTCTTCAAAGGCAGCAACATTCTCTGCAGCTAGGAAAAAGACTCAGCTGTGCTGTGGACAGTGCACTTGGTACCCAGACATAAGGATGAAATTTGCTAATGACAGGAAAATGGCCCTCCTGAGTCCACAGTCCCCTTTTCATATTACACCGCAGGGGATGATTTAGTTTCAATGCATGACAGGTCCCACGAAGGGAATGATGCTATTAACTTCTGAACCAAAATTAATATAATCATATAAATAAAACACACAGTTTCCTGTCTGCACAGTGCAAAAAGCTGAAAATTTAAAAGGTCTCACTCATTTTCTATTTTCCATTTAAAAGACCCTGCAACCTACATGCTTTCTCCTTCCAGCTTCTCTCTTTATACCCATCTCTGCACACAGAGTCACAGAGTCAACAGATCAGTTTAGAAACTTAGAACTGAGTTTTTTATAGCTAAATGTAAGGAGCCCTTGCATAGAGTTAGTGTAATCAGTGACGAATCCAGGCAAATTAAACAAATAGAAGTTACTTCTCAACCTTTTGAATTGCTTCCTGAGTTGGTTATACTGATGTAAATTTTGAGTGTAGAGGTGGTCCATGTACCAGCATTTCACTTGCTCTTCCAAGCCAGAAGAGCAGAGCAGCCTTTCAGTCTTAAGCAGATTTGCCTGCAGATAAAGAGAGAGAGATCTTCCAGAGTCCTTATTCCTATTACAGAGTAATTTTAATGTCAAAATCAAGCAATCACTTCAAGAAAAATTCTGTGTCTAAATGTCTCCAAAGTTGCCTCTGGAGATCCGTGTTCCAAACTTTTACTTCCACACTGATTGCAAACATTCACCAATTATTTTTCTCTCTCAGTCTGTTTCTTTAGAAAAGTCTATGCAAATTGCATGCATCCTGGCTGTACAATTTACTTGGAATATTTGTATTTTCTGTTTAAATCTTTAATGACATATCCTGGAACGAAGCATGTACTCATTTACTAGTGACATCCTTCAAGTTGCACAACCTATGCACCTTTCTAAGTTTGTTATCTGAAGGCAAAGAAGTTTTTATTTTCTGATGAAAGGACACTGGCACCTTGCAGTTCCTCATGCCCTGGGGAATAACACACAGAGGAACTAATTCCCATTTGTAGGGTATTGTACGGCTCAAGTACCACACCCGGGGCCTTAACATATTGCACTTGGATGTTTCCCTTTCAAACCATCCTCCTGAGCCAGATGAAAACGTTTAGACAATTCAAAGGTTCCCGGGAAGCCCTGTTCAAAACAATCAGATAATGCAGGAAACTGAATTTGCCGTCCTCTGCAAATTGGCTAAATTGAAATTTGTTAACCTTTTGAAAGGTACATGGAGAATTATGAAGACCTAACAGCATCAGACTGCACTGAAAAGCTCTCCTCCAAGCATAGACTCAGGGAGATCTCAGGGACCTATTTCCACCGTTCAGAAGCCACAGCCTAAAACAAATTAGGAAAGCAGAACATCCAGGCAAGTGGTTTCAGTCTCTTTGAGGCTACTGATATTCACCTTTTGAAGAGTTTTCTTTCACTTTGCTGCAATTAGTGCACAAATAGAGATGCTGCTTTACTTGGTTAAGTGACATCGTGAGTGCACAGTACCCTTCTGGTTGGTGTGGAGTAGTTCTGTGAAGGACTTAGAGTCTGACTTCCAAGTGTATATTTTGGTAGGATTAACAACAAATATGAAAAAACATTTAACTTCTTTCCACGGAGGTTTTTGGGTTGTTTGGGTTTTTTTTTTTTTAATAATGGAGTTCTGATTTACAGTGGAATGAGCAGAGAATCTGTACCCTGTGCCTAATTAACGCCGAAATGAAGGATCTTGCACAAAGCTTGCTCTGCTTTCCTCTGGCAGATATGCCAGTCTGAGTGCCTTACTTGCAGCCCTCAATGTTACTAGCAGCAAATACACTTGGAGTAGCAGAGGGGAGAATTTTCCTTCCTGGATCAGGAAATAGTCATGAGTCAGTGCTGATAGTGTAAAATAAGCCATTTTGGTGTCGTTGCCATGTTTCTGCTAATCACCATCTCAAATATCTGTCATAAAGTGTACACAGGCACACAGCCCTTTTAACCCACCCTACACAGTGAGAGCATCACCATCACCACGTGCTGCTTCACCAGTCTTTAGGGAGAAGTATTTATCTCAGCAAATCTTCACTATCTCTGTCCATACCCATGCGAGGAATGGGACAAGGAGACTAAAACACTCACCAGTGGACTCGTGCACAAAGTAAATCTCAGTGAAACTGGAACCTCCTTTGGTCCTGTTTTTTTTTTAATCTTTCTTTTCCCTCCAGTGCATCTTCCATGCAATTTCCACTGTCAAGTATTTAAATCTGAAATGCAAGCCACACGTGCGGAGGCTCACTACCCATTTTTTTCAGCTCTACCTGGAGAAATCACCACCAAAATCCACTGGAAGTGGAAAAAGCCAAATTAGTTTTTTCCTCACCTAGGCTGGCTGTGTTGGTCAGCAGTTACTGAGACTAGCCAGGCTGCTTTAAGGTAAGCTACTCTAAATTAGGAGCTGTTTTAAGAATCTAGCTTGGCTTATTTTCTGTTATATTAACACTTCAACATACTCCATATGCTTACAAGATGGGTGTGAGAGAAGAAGAGAAACACAGCTGGCCCAGAGTGGGAAGAATGTAAGTTTAAACAACCTCACCCCTTCCCAAATGTCTTTCTGGCGGCACTTTGTGACTCTCTGGATATTTTCAGTTCTCGCTTTCCTTTACAAAAGCTCATCATACCCAATTTAATTTTTATAATAAAAAAATGAACTGAGAATTGTTGCCGGCCCCCTTTACTGCTGCTGAAAGTGCACTGGTATTCAAGATTAAAAAGAAGAGAAAGAAAGGGCCTGTAAGAAGCCCTAAGAAGGAAACATTATCCATTATATTTAAATTTGAAGATGCTGAAAGTTGCAAAGAAAAGACGTTCTCCTCTATCTCCCATTTTAATAGCTCCTTTTGATCCTTTTTCTTGCAGCTATTTATTTGAAGACAAATGTTTCATTACTTAAAACCTCGAACTTTTTCTTTTGTAAAGCATATAAAGAGCCAAATTTAGGGATATATTCCAGAAGTCACTGCAATAGTTTGCACAATTTCTTGCCATGTGATCTTAAATTACATGCCCCAGAAAGCATATCCTTCCATGGCTCATTGCTAATTTCTTCCTTGGCCTGAGACAGGCCAGCTTGCAGTTTCTTATGCTGCTTTAATCCACCCAGCCCACGAAGCTGGAGGCACAGTGGGTGCCGCTCTCATGCAGGTTCAGCCTTGGTAACTTGGAGCCAGGTTACAGCCAACATTTGTTGCCATGCAACTTAGGCTGTTCCCAGTGGTGTCCAGGAACCAGATGAGAAGGGGATGTGGTGTCCTTCCAAGCCCCACCTATTGAAATAAATCCTAAGCATGCACCTAAACAAGAGCAGCTCACAGCAGATTTTATAGAGATTTAGAGTATGACGTGTGCTCTCTGGGATCCCATCAGCTCAGCTTTCACTGGATATGCCCAGGGGCTCTTGACCTTGGCTCCTTTTTGACTAGGGGTAGAAACATAAGATCCAGTACCTCCCAAAAGCCACCAATTAATGGCTCAGTAAACTCTGCAGCTCTGCAACTCCCCATCTTCTTTTCACATGAGTAACAATATCACTGACAATCATGACGTTTAAATAACCATATTTAATGTGAGGTATTGTTTTGCTGGACTCGAGGAGGTAATTTACCTTTCTAAGCTGGCTGCTAACCCCTATGGGTATCTCTCACTCAGATATGGTCAAGTCCTACGCCTGTGTTTTCTTGACAATTGTGCAAATGGAAGGGTCTCGCTTTCCTTTCGCAAGCTGAGGTGCTGTGGAGCAGAACAAGACAGACACAGTGCACTGAAACCTGTTTCTTGTAAAACATTAAAGCATCCTTCCCTCACCTTGCCTGTGCCTCTGCTGGCTGACTCTTTCCATGCTGTACCCAGCAAAAGCAGTGTGGATTTCAATCATACACTGCAGCCTGTCCTCCCATGTCTTGGTAAATAGTCAGATTTCTTGTCTCCAATTCTGCCTCCCCTCTTCTACATGTGCAGGTTAGAAGGTGTTAATTCAGGATTCCTTCAAGCTTTGTTCAACCAAGGAGAGTGTAAAACAAGTGTGAAACATTTTCTGTATATCCAGAATGAAGCAAACCTTCATCAGAGATGAATTTCACCAGGCTCAGTTGCAGTTTAAAACAAAGACCACCTCCTTATCTGGGCTTGGGCCCAGCCCAGAGGCATCCTCTTTTTGAAGGTGCAATGAATACAAAGGGTCTGGCATGCACCTGAAACCTGGTACTTTCTTTCAAGATTGGGTTTCAGGAAATAACTCTGGAAACCGCTTCTTGCCCTCAGTAATTCCCTATGCTTGTTACAGGGTTTCATGTTTGGGTGATGGCTACGAAGGATTATGGACAACTTGAAACACTGAAGTCAGAACTGCCTCAGGCACCAATTTTCCCCTCCAACTAATCCATCACTCCTGCTGTGATTTCAGGAAAGTGATATAGTAACCTGTCTCTTTAGAAGAAAGGATGGCCCACTGCTGTCTTTTATATTCTGTTGAATTATAACACTTTCCTTTTTCATCTGGCCTTTCATCACAGACTTAAGTGTTTTTCTTTCTGTGTATACAACTGTGCCGGTTTCTCATTCATTATCTACACAGGGATGGACACACTGATCCCATATGCAATCCTTCCTCTCTGCTCCCATAGGACTTTCTGGGGAGTGAAGTTTTTCTAATTTGGAACAGATTCTCAATTCCTTACCAGAACCTTATCAACAAATGCATCTGATCTCACCACAGACAGGAATTTCATGCAAAAAATGCTGCCTTCTCCCTCTTTTCCAGCCACCCAAAGCAGCAGACATCACACTGTCTTCCAGCAGTGTACTCAAGCGCCAGAGACAGCTCAGTGAAGCATGAGAGGCCAGTTCTTCTGGTCCTTCACTTTGCATGTGGTCAAAAAAAGCCCCATCAAAATCTGGGTAGGGGTGCAATTTCAGTACCTTTAATGTGTGGTTTATACTGTGCAGGGGTAAGTTTCTACCCTGATTAAGAGGTACCAAATATCTTACATCCTGAGACCCTATTTAAAGATATGATCAGAGGTGTATGGTAAGATTTTATGGGTAATTCATTAAAGATTTGATTTAAATGTGTCCTATTCCTTGATCAAGCTATTATTGAATCTTTGCTCATGCATGATCATATTGTGTAGTCTCAAGAGGAAAGCAAAGGCATGGGGAGTGAAGCATTTTTTCATTCAGAATGTACAAAACAGATTTACTTGTGAGGCAACAGGATTACAGTGTACTTGCAGGTATGTCAGATGGATTTTCTGAGTCCTGGAAGTTGTTGGCAAGGTGCCCTGCAGTCAGCTGGTTCCCTGTCTCATTAAATCTACAGTTTTGCTGTTGATGCTTTGAGGGTCCTTTAAATTCAGAGGAGCTCCTGTCCTGGCTCTCGTCTGAAACTGCTTGGTGAGGACTCCTCAGCAGGAGGAAGTCTGTGACTCTGAATTCACAGAATCACAGCGAAAACAGAGTCACAATCATGAAAAACCACGCAGCAGAAAGCATCACCAAGAACTTCCCTCTCAGTTTGTGCCCCTCCGCACTCCATTTCCCTCTCAGAGGATGCTGCCCCCAGCCTGTCATGCAAAGCACCCACAGAAATGTATCAGGAGGATAAGAATATGGAGGTATGGGAACACAGGTGTGTATGTGACACTTCACTAGTTGTTCAGAGGTGTGCATCTATTCCCCAATTTATTCAATCAACCCTGCTAATAAACAGGCCTAACGAGGTCACCATTCTCAAGTTTTATTTATTTGAGGAACAGGCATCAGTGAAAGAGTGTGGTTTTAGTTTGGAAGTATCTCTCTGTTGTTCTCTGTTTCGTCTCTTAACAGTAGAAACTTGGCATGGATTGCACTTCACTTAACTCATATAATACAGTTACCTCCACATGGGCTGCTTACCATCAACTCTGGTGCTGTTCATGACCTATTTTGGATGAGATGATTTTTTTCTTCCTTGGACAGTTGAAGAAACTTGTATTCTTCACTTCTCATCTTAGGGGATTACAGATTCCACGTCTTCAGCCTGGAGCTCAAGTCCTGATTTTCACTGCCCAGAGCAAAAATAAGGTTTGTGAACTTCCCAATAGGTGGAAGGCTACTGTGGTGGCCGGTGGAACACCTTCAGCCCTGGAACTTTCTGAAAACAAGTATTTACACAACACCTGAGAAGAGCATGGTGATTAAACACAGCGAAGAGTTTTGCAGGAACAGGAACAGGCCACGGTCTTTTGAGTCAGCATCTTCACATACTGGATAAACCCTTCTTCTAATACTGGCACTCAATTCTTTTCATGGAGCACAAGGACATTTTCTTCTCCTGGGTAGCAGTCTCCCTTTGCAACTGTTGATACATAACACTGCAATAACCTCTTCTACTCCCTTCTCACTATCTCGATCCCAGATGCTTATGCCATGCATTGAATCTCTACTTTTAAAGACTGTTTCGTGTGCTACCATTTCTTTGCATTCCTTAAGTTCTGTTGTAGAATAGGTTTGTGTGTTTTGCACTGGTTTGGGTACTTTTCTTACTCCTCTCTTCAGCAAAAATTTTTGAAAGTTTTGCTTGTACAACAGCTTTGCTGATAACTCTGGGATTTTATAAATGGAACTCCCATACTCTCAGCAAAGACTCACATATCATGTCTGGAGCTGCGTGTCTGTGGCATATTCTTTAATGCTCTCCTGCACCTGTTAGATTCTCATGAGAAAAATGAATTTTTCATAAGATGCATTCTTCTGGTGGATACAATAGGTTTCAGTTTGTGCAGTGATCCTATCAATTTCTGTGCAGCTGTGAGCAAGATCTAGATGTAACTGAAGATATACAGGACATATGCAGTGACAGTAAAAATAAGAATTATTTTTCAATCAAGAATATTTGCAAGCAAAAATTTATTGGCACTGTTCAGCACCTCTGTTGTTCTTCCAAATAAACAAAGAAAAAAAATCCTATTGAAAATGGTACAAGGATCCCACAAAACTCAAAGCTCAATTCAGGATTCAATTTCATGCTGTCTGGCCTCATTAGCTGAGCTCCGTATGTTGTCCTCATCAGACACTGGGCAGGTACATTTCATGGGAAAACAAAAGTTCCTTGTATCTGAACTTTAAATGATTTTCATTTTTAGATGGCTTAAAGGAACAAAAATGAGACCCTGCTGTTAGAATGTGTAATCCAGATCTCTGGCCAAGACCACTGGCATTTCTGTGCTCTGGCAGGTAAAGGTGCAGCCACCAGGCTGATGGAAACTGCAGAGGTTCTCCTCCAAGACTCCTGACTGCATGAGAGGATGCAAAGGGAGAGGAGCAGGGGGCAGGGTGTTTATTTATTGCATCCCAGCATCCTTTCTGCATCACTTGCAGATGGCAGGTTTGGAGTGGGAGCCCCCCCAGGATGGAGATTTCTGTTCATCCACAGTGCAGGAATATCTGCCAAGGTTTCTCCCAATGCTCTGCAAACGAGACTTGCTTCTGGCTGACAGACACTCCCTTCCCCCTCTCCCATGAGGATGTCTCACAGAAAGCCCATCCTTTCAGCCAGTGCAGCTGCAGCAGCAAGGGAGCATTCTGCCATCTGTTGTGCTCTGCCAGCTGAGCTGCTCAGACTGTTCCTGGGAACAGGTGCCTTTTGCCACCCCTATCTGCTGCTTCCACCCTCAGCTTGCCTCGGTAGGATGATGAGCAGAGAGGTACAGACCTGCTGAGACCTCTTCTTCTCCCCTTGAGGACCAGAGTGTGTGCACTCCTGACACCCTCCAGGTGGGGACCACATGGTCCCAGCCCACGCGTTTCATCTTCGGTGGCCCCGGTCTCATCTTCCTGAAGAAATACAGCTACTCTCAAAAGAGGGGGGACTCCTCCTGTGGAACTGGTCCAATATTGATCAGTCAGTAGAAGGAGATTTTCCAAATAGTTATATAGACAAGCTAACCACTCCATTTTGCCCCATTCAAGGATGTGAATCCTCTTTGCTCCTTTCTGTCACCTTCCATTTACTGTCCAGTCTCCTCGGTCCCTTGAATTTATGCAAAGACCATTTAAAATCATGTCAGAGGGCCATGAAACGAATTTCCTCATGCAGCAGATTTCGGGATTTTTAGCAATGACATCAGAGGCCATCTGGAAAGACCAGCAGCAGCCACATATCATCCCAGAACACACACATACCCAACACCTCCTTCCTATGTGGAAAAACGCAATCAAGTTCTCCAGGCTCAATGGAGTTGTAAATGTCCTTTAAATCTGTCATTTTAATGTCCTCCTTGGAAGATGCAGAATGAGGAGGTAGTTTTTTTTCCTTGTGGCTCTTTACATTATAAAGCAGAGGAATTCAAAGTACTCCATGGATTTGTTACAGGAGTTCTTTGAAAATATTGTGTTCTGGCAGGAGCAGCAATAAAGTTTTGAACTGTGTTTCCTTCTGACATTCAGGAGAGTCAGAAGTCGACCTGGCTGTGAGCATCTGAGACAAGATAAATCTTTCATGGCAGTAGACTAGCAAAGTCAGGCATGCTCTGTAGGGAAGTCTTTACTCTCTCAGAGCACGTGTAGGAAAGGTGTAAAAATCAGATTTTCCATCCCAGGGCAAAACTTCACACTGGGAGGAGAGGGCTGCAGTGCTTGCTGCCTGTGGAATATTTTCAAATCTGTAAAAAAAATTACTGCACACTTGTTAGCCATCCTCACAATCACATAATACCTCTCCAAAATTGTGTCAGCAAAACCAGGGGTAGTCAAACAGTGTTGCTGTACCCCAGGGCACCGGTATTTTAAGCACCTTTCCTGACCATTGGAATAACAATGGCTTATTATGCTGAGTTGAACAGAAAACTGCACGCAATGAGGAGAGCAGCACAACGGGACAAACAGCAAACAGAACACAGGCAACAACCAGCAAGCACAGCATGGAAAACATCAAATAAGAAAAGGTGCTGTAATGGGAAAACCAGGTATTTTGATGTTGACAACTTCAGACAAGTGTTCTTTTCAGTTCAAGTATTGCTTCCATACATAAGGAAGTTACACTACATTCATTTTTGTATTTTTTGTATTTTTTGCACTTTAATACTTTTTCCCCCACTTGATATTTATTTTTCAGTCCAGCTTTTTCTTTCTTTTTTTCCTCTAATTTCTTTTCCCTCTACAGCTCATTTTAACATAGTGGCATGCTTGACTGGCGTACCTGGCAGGCATGAAACATTCCAGGTCTGTATTTATGAAAGCAATAGATGAACTGGTTTCCCTGCTCAATAATTTCCTTGGGTTTTTTAAATTCTTGAGAATGCACTAAAAGACATAACCAGCTTTTGCATTTTGATTTTTGCAGATTTGTCTTTTGTAAACTTATTGGCCCAGTAATTTCTCACTCCTCCTTTTCTTGTTTTGATCTGCAGTCAGCTCCATCGTCTTCTCTTCCAAGTCTGCAGTAACCATCATAGGATTTTTCCTGTTCTTGTTTCTTGCTCGCATTTTGTTTTCTTATTCATGCTGAATTTGAGCTTCATCCTTGTACTTACAAGCCCAGCAAAAGGCTTGGACCTAAAGGACCCTGAACACAATGTCCCACTTGAAAAACACGCCACAGCAAGTGCTCAGAAGATCTGATCACAAACTTACGTGTTTTCTGTGCATGAGTAACTCCTTGGTTTGCTTTTGATTACTGCACTCATTTTTCTTAAAATAGTTTTGCATCTCAGCCGCTGCAACCTCCCTTCTGCATCTATTAGAATTCTGTTACTGTGTTTTTTCCTCAATTATTGCAATTTTCTCTTCTTTTTTTTTTTTGTGGTCAGTCGCTGTTTCACTTTTGTGTGGGCAGGAAAAGAAGTTTTGTGCTGACAATGTTGATTAATCAGTATGGCCACATGTTGGGATATTTTTAGAGGGAAAAAAACCCCCGAGTTTTGAAACAGTTTATACATGGAAAACGAACAAATGAAAGCATTGCAACTCTAATTAATACTTAGGTGACCATTCTTAAAGGCAAACAATTATTCAGTGTACAGGACAGATGAAATTAAAATGATTTTGAAATTTTCCTCAGCACTTATAAAACTTCTTTGGTTCTGGCTGTTTTAAAATGGTTCTGGTAAAGCAGACTGGAAAGTGAAGGAATGTATACAGACCATGTAATTATCTGTGAAAAGAGAGAGCAGTGAGACTGCTATTTCCACAGACTGATTTCTTAAGAAACCTTCCTTAGAAGAAACTGGAAATGAGTTTTCAGGACTCAGTCAACTTAAAAATTATAAGCAAACGCAATGGACATCCCAGAATGCAAAACCTATTTAGGCAAGTGGCCCCATGAATTCTAGACAGAAAGAGAAAGTGAGACTTTTAAACTGTTTTAAAACATGAAGTTTATTTTCAATTCAAGTGAGACTTTTTTATGTTTATAGGGGAATTACATTTGGGTTTGGTTATTGCAGGTCCACCAAAACTGTGGACCACTTTGATTTGCATGTGCTGCTGGGAGTTCTGTCACTGTTAAATTGGACTGATATATCAAGGGGAATGGTTTGGAAGCAGATATTACAACTCCTCCAGATAGACTTCTTCCACGAGGATGTTGTATGGCCCGTTTCTTGCAATACCTCTCACTTTGTTAATCCAAAAGCCACGACTAAGGGCTGTGTGTCAGCATCAAGTGCAGAGCACCTGGAGGACAGCCCCATACTTTCAGTCTTTCTTGTATACAACACCCAAGAAGGGATTAGAAGACCCCCAGCAGAGCAGATGTGCTGGGGTTCTTTTTCTACCTTTTCTATTTCATTGCATAATTCCCTAGGTGCTAGTGAGAGTATAAGCCCCGGGAGGACAATAAGTGAGTAGGGGAAGGCATGAACTACAATGTGCAAAGATGAGTTCTATGCACGTTTTTATCATGGAAAACAGTGGGAAAATTCTTATTGTGAAGGTCCTTCTATGGGAAATGGATGTAATGACAAGAAGTGTGATCTGCAGGGCAGAAGTTTCAGAGCAATCTGAAAAACTCCAGTGATTTAAATCACTGCGAGCTGATGGCTTTGTCAAAGGGTTTAGAAAGAAGGAAAATATAAAACTTCACAGGTATTTCTACCTGGAATGCAGAGTTTATGTGAAAGTATAGCAACTGCCTGTGGAGCCTAGAAATCCTCTTCTCTGTCAATTTGTTCAGCTTCTGAAAGGGGGCAAGTAAGAGCTGGGGAATTGGAGATGGCTTACTTACCTCTGTCCTAAAGAGAGATAAAGACTTTCTCCTTAGGAGCAGATAGACTAGTCTGTATCACAACGCTGAGCACTCCTCCTTTATTTGTTTTCCTTAGGGAAAGGTGAGTCCCAACAAGCAGGACATTTCTTTTGCAGTATTCCCATGAGATTTGGGCATGTCAGCATTACCTTTTTAGCACCTTGTTTTTTACTGCAGTGCTTCGGTGAAAATGCTCCTTACATATGCCAGGACAAATCAGAGCTTTTTGCATCATAGGCAAGAACAAACCACAATCAGATTTTAACAGCAAAAATCTCTGTAATACACACTTCTTCACAACATCACATACGTTCAAAACACAGATTGCAGAAGACAATTCCCAACTGCCTTTTCATCTATTTTACTTCTTCAGATAGGAATTGCACAGGACTTTATAAAGGCCCTGCAGACTCTCCACGTTTCTTTAATAACGCTGCAGGCACCAATTCATATTCACAGACATAGGGAGCTACCAAACCTTGTGCAGTGTCAAAGAAGTGAGCAAAGATGTAACCTCCACGCTAGCGTTTCCTGGCTTGTTGTTTAACACTTAATTAATGATGTGTAGTCACATAACCTAAATTGCCACCTCAGAGAATGTTGTGGGGTTTTAAAACCTTGACACAGTTATCAATGATTGATTAAGAACGTAATTCTGTGATGTTAATTTTTTGTTATTCCAAGTACTAAAGTTAATCATGGAAGTACATAAAGGGAATAAATATAGCTGTGTGCCACAGCCTTTTCAAATAAATATTCTTTAAATAAATAAATTTCAAAAAGCACTTATTTATAGCAGTGTCCTTTAAAGTAAGTGCGGTGAATAATTCAGGAAATCCAAAGGGGAGAGGGTGCCTGGGCACTGTGTGCCAGAATGCTGTCGCAGGGTGTATTACATGCCAGGAGTACAATCGTCTGAAATTCGTTAAATATTTCTTGTTGAAGAGTGGAATTTGCAAACAAATATTTCGGTACAACTCACAGGATGTTATTTCACATATACACACACACATGCTCATAGCAAAACTGTCTTTTGTGGAGTTGCTGAGAATAACTGCTGAGAGAGAGATAAAAGCGGTCTTTACATTCTGCAACTACTGCTTTCTGTCATTGTCCTGCTCTTATTTTTTATCATCATTTTTGGCAGCCTAGACCAATTTGTGTCCCTAATCCTGATTAAGCACTAACACTTCCCTGCAAGACTTGTATTTCTCATGCATACCCTTCTGCAAACCTTTCCTCCTGTTTGCGCTATGGTAAGTGGTACCCATAGGTAGAGAAGAGAAGAGAAATACCAGGTACAGCCACCTGCCCTCTCCAGTCATGTACCAGCCACCAGGTTGATGCAGCTGCCTCATACCTTTCTCTTCTGAGCTCAGAGAAGCTCCCAAAAGATGTTTCCTGGTCCCAGACATCTGTGACTTTACAGTTTTTTCTGCTCCAACACATAGTGGAAGCTCAGAAAAGGCCTTAAACCCAAAATTTGTGGTAACATTAAGATGGTAAGTGAATAAGCTAAAGAATTTCCGCAAAAAGGAGTGCAAGCGGTTTTATTCCAGCTTTGGGGGTATCTCTGAACACCCTGAACAGTAGAGCTGACCTCTATTTCCTAGTGTCTGCACACAAAAAATTTGATTGAGGAAAAAAAAGACATTCTTTAAAAAATCAACTCCTTTGCAACTTAATAGGACTCTGATCACCCATGTAAAATGAGTCATGTTTTATTGCAATCTTCTCTAACCCTGACCTCCTTCACTCAGACACACCTCATGGAAAGAGAGGTGGAAGCACAATTTCAAGGGCAAGAAGCAGGTAATAATATTAAATGGCCACGGTGGGACTGCAGCAATGGATTGAGCAGATTGGATTTGCCCAGTGCACCAAAATGCCCATTCAGTCCTCACTTCTTTACAGGCTGCCTTTCCAGTCCCTCTGTGCTATATTTCATGGTCAAATTCAGGTGATGACATGGACAATTTAGTGTCTGAGTTCTTTCTAACCCAGGACATGGTGTTGTAATTACACGCTCCAGCACAGGCCTGCATTCCGAGATAACAAACAACCTTGTAAAAGAGGGGGGAAAAATCCTTTAATAGAGTGCAGTTCCCTTCTCCACGGGCTGAGAGAGCCGAACAGCAAAGGAAATTCCACCGCATCGCCGTGTACCTGGAAGCGTCAATTGCAGTGAGCCCAAGTCACGCCAGAAATTATTCACCAAGAGCTAATGGCCACTAAAAGCGTGGTTTCTTCCTTTGTCCTAAGTGCTTTGCTACAGGCTTGATGCAAAAGCAATTTTCATAAGCAGCTCTTTCCCAGATACATTACCTCTGACAACACTACTTCAGGCTCTGGTCTTGCTCGAAACACTCCTCGTTGAGCATCAGAGGCTCGTTCCATAAAGCAGTTTTCACACAGGCAAATTATCTCCCAGCACACACTCAATAAATCTACACCCAAATCATCTGCATTTCCATGCTTTGACCTCAAGACAGTCGTAAAGGACTGCAGGTTAGGACTGCAAAGTACAGTGGGATGCAAATTACAGGAAAAAAATACCCATGTATCTGAAGACAGAAGAAACAGGAACGTAGAAGATCACACACAGTTTCTCTTAAAGAAACAATTAATGGACACTTGATAGGGGCAAGATGAGGTTTGTAGGTAGCAATATAATTACACGGCTGCTTGAAAAAGTTGCCGTTTTGCCAGGATCAGCTTTGACATTCATTAAAAACAGGAGAGTTGTTGCCTGGTGTGTTTGTTAAAAAAACTTATGGTTAGCACTGCCTCAGACACAAGTTAGATCTCTCTTTGGGTCCTTCAGCTCTTAGTCCTTTGTCCAAGTATAGAAACAACAAAACATTTCCACTTCTGGACTGGGTTGTCAAAGTTTATCTTTCTGCACTGCCTTTTAACAGCCCTTGGATATTTGTATTCTTTAATTCGAGCCTCTTCCTACTTGCCTTTTTTTCCCCTTATAGTCTATTTATACATATGAATGCATACACAGCGAACTTCCCAAAAATGAAGAGACGGCATTCACGTATGGAGAAGACACTTCCTTTTCCCTTATACTTTTTCAAGCTCTGTCATGAACAGATGTTATTTTATCTTCAGGCCAACTGGAACAACAGCTCTGAGAGGTATGAACCATATCATTCATCTCAGCACGGTGTTAATTCTGGGTTGATCTATACATAGGCTGGAACTAAAAAAAGACCAGTCCTATAAATCATACCTGCAGTTCAAGTGTGTAGACAAATATTTTGGAGGCTCATCCACATAATAACCTGATTTTGTTGGTAAATCATGACCAGAATAGGCAACAGACAAATCCCTATGTTAGCTCCAGTGTTTCCAGTGCAAATCTGATGGAGCTCTATTTAACAGAGAAAGGCCACTCTGAAAGTAAAAACACAGCATTGTCACACCAAGATTCACTGGTAAGCTCGGATTTAAACCCAAGTTGCTATTTTGTTTCCAGTTTGGATGCACTGATGCTCTCCAACACCCAGAGATAACAGTTTTGATGTCACTATAATTATCCTTTTCATTCCTGCCCCCCGGCCTCCATTACTGATTTACTGTCCGTCACTCCATTGCCACACATAAACAGGCACAGGAAACACAATGCCTTACATTTCTCCCTGCGTTTCTCCATGAAGAATCAAACTCACCAGAACTCTGGGCCCTTCTGGGATAGGTCCTCAGGTATCACCCTGAGATGGAAGGGTTGCTCTGGTACTCCAGATGATGCACGTTCCTGGAGCCACCTCTTCTCCTCCCCAGGCAGCTCCCAGAGAGAGACAGACAAAGAACTTGGACATTTCTCACACTCTTCCCATAAACAAGTCTCCCTTTCTGCTGTGCAGAAAACGATGAGAGAGGAAGAATGTATTTGGGGTGCAGAGAGGATCAAGGTAGTTTTGGGCAGAGACTGGAGGAGGGAAAAAAAGGGGAGTGATTGTTCACCAGTGGATCTGAAACAAGGCAACAGGGCAGCCGGGCTGCTCTGTTGAGGGAGAGGACGAAAGAAGCAGAGACCAGACAAGAAAGAAAGGAGTTTGGAATGCATGGCCAGGAAGGTGAGGACACTAGGGTGGGGATGAAAAGAAAATTAATTTCCAGGTGAAGATAGAGTAGAGAGGGAATGAAGATGAGGCAGGGAAAGAATTAAACTTGTGATGGCAAAATGCTGGCCCTAGCAGAGAACTGGCACTGGACCAGTGGTGATTAATTACAGTGTCCTTTTTTTTCCATCACAGGCTCGTTCCTTTTGGAATACAACAATACATGGTTTCATTATATGCAGGCTCTGAGAACAAATGTGAAAAAAATGCTCCTCATCCACATTACTGCAAATATGGTTTAGCACTCTGTGCGAGACCTGCCTTGTGTTTTATGGGTACTGAGCCTCAAAGCTGGCTCGATACATAGCAGGATGTTTTTTAAAGGCCAGCAGAGTGAAACTGCCAGTGATGTAAACAACAATGTTTACAATATTTATTATGTGATTGAGCACGTTGCATAAACACGCCCAAGCTCTGTGCACAAGCAATCACTGACATATTTACACCATGGCTCTGGAGCCCAAATGCAAATGTGTACAATAAAGCAGCAGACTGAGACTTTCAGGCACGAGGGAACAATCAAGTACCTCGTGATGAAACAAAATTGGAAGCCATTACATCTTTTGGATTCTGAAAGCAGTTTTTTTTAAAGAATATTTCAGAGCTAAATGCTACTTTGAAAGACATCATAAAAATTTATTTTCAAATGAAAGTGGGGGGGTGGAAAAAGGATCCTTCCCTTTTGAAATGACAGACATTCCTAGGAACTGCACTTCACTACAGAAGTTTCCAACGACAGCAAATAATATTGTATTGGCAAACTCTGAAGTGGCAGGCTGCATTGCACGTCCAGAACTGCTATCTGATGGTGATTTCACAGGAGGAATGAGCATCTCTTACGCCAAGCCATTCTCTTAAGCCTGCGATAACAAAACTGCAATGACCGAATACAAGATTCATGCTGAACGGTAGGGATAAAGAATTCCGTTGGATGATGACCTTGCAATTCAGCTAGCAGAGGATTTAGATAAATGTGACTGTTTTTTCATTCGTTTCGATGAGCTCATTGATACAAGGTTTGTAACACAGCTACACACACGCACAGAGTACCACAGCAATATACATACAGCTACCAGATGCTGAAATAAAAAATGCACAAATGAAGTTGCCTAACTTCAAGAGCCAGATGAAGGTTAAGATGTGTGTACAGGAGTGAAGCAGATATTGATATACCAAAAGTTTTCAGCATTGCTATAGATGCTCCTGAGATATGATTGCTACAAAAAATTGGTTTGACACCAGGTTGTGACATTACATGTTACAGTGTATAAAGAAGCATTCTGGATGAACAAGAATTAAAAGGAAAAAAAAAGGAGAAGTGATAGTGAGACCTTTACCAAAGCTATGTTGATTCACATAGGCTGACTCTTCTTCACTTAGGGTGAAGAGGATGGGTAACATCTTCACCTAGGACCATTTATGTGAAGATGCTCCTACAAAAAGAAAGCACCTAAGAAGTAAGATCATTGATTTGCAACAGCAAGCAATACCTTTGCTAGGGGTTTGAAGAAAACAAGTCCATTTCTGGATGAGGAGGGAGACTAGGGACACTGTTCCAAGAATAAGAAAAAACATTATCAAGCTCTGTCTTTATCTTCCCTCTTCCATAGGCCCTTTTTACTTCTTCTCAGACTTCATGTCCTTTGCTCATCCAGCTAAATAATCTGAGGCAAAAGAAAGAAAAAGTTCTTGCCTTTCTTCTTTCTCTATACCAGAAAACTTCCTCATCCTGAATTGCAACCACAGCAGTCTCTTTTTTCACTGGCCTAGCCTCTCACAAACTTCACCCCACTAAAAACAACATTACTAAAGATAAGTTCCAGGTCCATAGTTTTGGCCACTAACCAGTGACCTGCAGCCTAAGTCTTGTGAAGGGCCCTTCCAATTCCTGCCAAATGTTCTCTTTTTCAGCTGTGGGTATGTGACATGCAGGCTAATCTCAAATCACGAGCCTCGTTCCATCAAGCAACTCATTTTTAATCCCTCGTGACTCTCACAGACACTGTAAACCTCCCACACCCAGCATCTATTTCTCGGCTGTAAGAAAAGCCAGCACCAGCCTCCGTCTAACACGCCCGTGCTGAGAGAGCAACGCAGCCGGTGCGACAGCTTGAGGGTCTGTGTGCTCGACTTAGAGGATAGAAAAAGTCAAGTACAAGAAGCCTGTTACAAGAAGTAATTTCTATGAAGCTGTGACCACTCAGAGACAAGACACTCCACTGCTCTTCTTCCTTGGTATGTTCCCACATTTCCCCAATGCCTGCTAGTTCCTAAAATGCAAGATGTCCTCTTAAGTGCACTCAGACTTTGTCTCTCTGACTTTGCAATTTTTTAGCTAATCTTAAAATAAATGGCCTTAGCATCTTTTTCTAGATTCACCAGTGTTTATTACCCCATAAGAAGCTCTGTCAGATTGAGACTCGTTACTCCCTTGTCCCAGGGGCAAAACATTCCTTGAAATACAAAACCAAAACGACCCCAGTGAAATTTCTCTCTCAAGAAACCTTCAGTGAATGTCCTGTGGTCTCAGCGAGCAGGTAGAGAGTAGCCCAATAGCAATATCAACAGGCCCTTCTGCAATTGTACAGGGCCGCTACGTCGAACAGCACATTTCCATCTGCTGTAAACCTTTCCTTTTCCTCCCTTGTCTTACCCTGCATCTACTACGTAGTGACATGAGAGGGAACAGTCCCTGGACTAAGCCAAATCAAGGTCATGAAGCAGTGAGATTGTCGGGAAAAAGCCAGAATGAGGTTGCCACACAAGTGGAGATGCAAGGGTGATCCCAGCCCACATAGGGTCGTGGAGATGGAGGGCAGTGCCAGGGGGCTGATAGCCACTGCTCTTGAGACCCCCAGGCAAGGCAGGGTGATGGATCCTGCCCAGGGTCCATCTGGGGAGCTCAGTGTGGAACAGCTGGAGAAGGGGGACAGAGATGAGACTGGATATGAGGCTACAGCACAGGTCCATAGGTTCCTGAGCTGAAACAGAGTGCAGGGCCCGTGGAAAGTGTTGGTGGGTGGAGAGACCTTGCTGCTCAGGACTGACAAGGCACAAGTCTTATGAGGAGCATAAGAGGGAACTGGGGGTGTTCAGCCTGCAGAGAAGGAGGCTCAGAGGGGACCTTATCACTCTCTACAATTCCCTGAAAGAAAGTTGCTGCAGCAAGGTGGGGGTTGGTCTCACCGCTCAAGTAACCAATGATAGGACAAAAGGAAATGTCCTCAAGTTGCACCAGGGGAGGTTTAAGTTGGATATTAGGGAAAAGTTTCTTCATGGAAAGGGTTCTCAACCACTGGAACAGGCTGCCCAGGCAAGTGGTTGAGTTGCAGTTCCTGAAGATAATTAAAAGACGTAGATGTGGCACTTGGGGACATGGTTTGCTGGTGGACTTGGCAGTGCTGGGTTGGACTTGATGGTCTCAGAGGTCTCTTTCAAGCTAAATGATTCTGTGATTCTATAATTAGTGCAGTAAGGACCCTGACAAATATATCTCGATAACTTAAAGTGAATAACTTTTAAAATGAAGTCTGTGGGGAAACTCCCCAACAGTGAGCTCTAGTCCCCAGGCTGCAGTTTTTGTACTTCCCACACAAAGCATCAATGAATGATTGCAGAACCAGCACACAACCTCAGTAATAATAATAACAATGATGCATAGTCTCTTGTGTGTTGGACTGAAAGAGGCTTGGGACTCCTCAGCAGAGGCTTGTGGAAGCCAGATACTGCCAGTGGAGGGGAGAGATGATCACACGCCATGCCAGGACACCACAAAGATGAACAAAGAATATTTCTGTACAATTTTTGTTGGGGTTTTTTTCCTTTTTAAAAAAAAATTCTATCTGAGCTGAACTATTCATTTCCCTGCAAGAAGATCTGTCAACTTGCTTCCGTTTTCTGGGGCTTTAATGAACCTGATGCTTTGCAGGTATCTTAACTTGTGGTATCTTCTGCATCTCGAGCCTCGTATACTACACAGCTCTTAATTTCGATGTGCAACCACAGTGAAACATCTGGGCTGCAAAGCAACAGTCTCTGCTCTCACCAGATAAGGAATTGTCCTGCATTAAGAGGAATGTTACTCCTTTCATTTTCTCTCTCACTGACGCCTCTACGAAATTTCCCTGTCCCCTTTCCTGCATCTCTTCTTCTCTGCGGTGTTAAAAGGCAAGAGACTAACCCTGACTTATCTCCACCCCTACCAGGGACCAGCCTTTCTGTGGATTCACAACTCCCTTCCTCTGCAATCCCACTCCTGTGGGATCCCTATTCACCCTTTGTCTGAAAAAGGACACACATCCTTCATCTGAACTTCTCACCAAATGGGCTGCAGGCCAAGGTACCACCCCACACAGGGCAGGCAGGTAACACTGCACGTTGTCATCACTTTTTTGTCACAGAAATCCCAAGCAACATTTAATTTTTGCTTGGCTTCTCTCTCTGCATATTTTTCTCTACATAACTTTGCTACATATTTTTTTTACTTTCATACAGTCTTAATAAATCAAATTTTTTCTCTTTTGCATAACATGATGAAATTTTCCCCATAAAAGACTGTGTTCTGAGGAGATATTTATTCTACACTCTGTCTTCTCCTTAAGGAACTTATTAACATGGGTCACTTTTTAAATTTCTTTTCTTTTCTTTCCTTTTCTTTCTCTATTTTCTCATTGCAATTTGCATACTTGTTTTGTAATACTGCTTTGTGAGCTGCTTTGCTTATTTAAGGGTGATTCCATATTTTAACTTAGATTCTCCTTACTTCGCCTTAGCTGCCTTGTGTATGGCACATATGTTTCTCATAAAAAACTATTGCTTTGTTAGGGTTTGTTCTAGCTGGTTCCTGTGTGTTGGGAGATGAAAAAATAAAGGTGAAGAACCAGGCTTGTGGTGGAAGAAGGTACTGTGTTTGGAGAAGCATTTTCCCTCCATCCTCGCTGTTTCGTACCCAACCAGTTCCCCTGGCATCCTGCCAACACTTTTTGTGTCCAAATTTGTCAAATTGTCAAATCTTGTGTCCAAGTTTGAAAACCTGGCAAAAAAAACCTACTAGGGGCAGTCAGAAAGATGGAGGTGTGGTGGAGAGGGACGGCCTCTTCCATTAGTTTCTGCCACCGGTCATGCAAGATGAAAGACCCTGGTGTTTAGGACACAGTTTGATGTATCTGCAGGGAGAACTGAAATTCAAGCAGAGGAAGACACTTCCAGAGGCAGCCAGGCGCAGGTCTGCATACTGGAAACAGAAAACAGGTGTCAGATGATATTGATTCCTTGATGTCCCCCTCTCACCCATGTATTCTTCCCATCTGAGCTCCATTCGCATTAGGACGGGGCTGTGTAATCTGTCTTCCATATGTTCTAAGGGGAAACTGTCTCTTCAATGGCAAAACCATATCAATTGTTCCCTGCCAGACCCCTCCCCGTGGCCTGTGATGAATGGCCCCAGCATGCGGCCTGCTCTGGGAGAGATGCACTTTGCTCACTGGAGATTGCAGCCTTTCCCCAAACCTTTCAGCAAGGTTTAACAAGTTCATATTTCTTAACCAGGCCTTGCTCGCAGAACTCTGTCAGAAGTGGATAAATCAGGCTGGAGAGTTACAAAGAGGCATTATCTTGTCACGTGGGCTAAGTTCCTGGTAGGTACTTGGGATCCTGACTACCACTCCCACTGCAATCAATAGCAGAGAGCTGGTAAGTGCTTTTGGACTCCAGGCCTTAGTGGCCAAAGTAGATTTTTATGCATATTAGGATTTTGCTTTTGCATTTTTATGCTGCCTTTTGACTTCCATAGCAATTCAGCGGTTCTGGGGTGGTCCCATGCTTTAGGGGGCAGGAAACAATTTTTAATCATCAATATTTCTAGTGAAATCACTATGTGCCTTTATATATTTTTGACTGAGGATGTTACTCAGTTTTCTACTTAAAAATATGACTTTAAAGATGAATGATTTGAGGTACCACAGTTCGGATCCTACAAAAAGTTCAGCCAAATCAGAAATCTTGTACCTTGTGGAACTGTAGACACCAGTTACCCCAGTAACAGGAAAATGGTATGTCAGGTCCAAGCTGCTGAGCAGCATCCCTGGCAGAGTGGAATCAGACCACACTGTGCTCATTGTGTGAATGTCTACAACATAATCTGACCCAAAGATGATGTGACTGACCCTAATCCACAATGAAGACAAGAATGTTTGTGAAAGTATGGGTGAACACAGGGGGCACAGCGTGGCACAGAGGGGAACAGGAGGGTCATATGCTCCTTTGCACAGGAGAATCATGACCTTGCGTCTTCTAACAAGCAGTTCTTCTTCTCTACCTGGGTTACTTTCCCTTATTGTTCTCCCCACCTCGCTGAAACCCTTGTTTCTTCCATTACTCCTCGTTTCAATGTTCTGCCATGCTCACTCACCACATCTGAGAGTTTTGCACCTGCAGCTGACTGCCCATGTCCCATCGGAGGACCCTGTGTGCCCCCTCCCATCAGAGCCCTTGTGGAATCAGAACCTTAAATAAGCCAGGTGAAGCAGCTGCATCAGGAAAGGCCCACAGAAAGTCAGATCCAGAATCCAAGGTAATGATTTAGCAGCCCAGCTGCCTCCTTACTCTTTCGAAGCAGTGCAGGCAGCCTCAAGGCAGAAAAAGCTGAGGTGGGTGCTCTGTGTTCATCTCCATCACTGTGACAGGAAGCTGCAGCTGCCAACAGGAGCATCTGAAGGTCTCTGCTCTCAGCATTTATGTGGCCAGGTGCAAATATTCTAAAGGAAGGCAGTGGGGGGCAAAAGGAGCAGGGCTGTTATGGCTGCAGGCCATTAACACCTCCTGGAGCTGTGCACATACTCCAGGTCATCTAACATGGGTCTGCTGGGCTGCACAATCCTCCCATTCCTCCCAGCTCCAGATCCTCCCATGGTCCACATGCAGAGTGTGTAACATACGATAAATTTGCCATGCCCACCTACCCACCCCTTAGGGAACAAGGGGCACCCACTACACCCATAAAATTATTAGTTTAAAACTGAGGAAGTAAGGGGGAAAAAATAGGGAGTTGGTTTTAGTCAGTTTTCTTCTTTTCAAGTAGGAATGCTGAACCTGTGGGATTCACTGTACCGCTGAGGTCAACAGTGTGTTGCTGTTCAGAAAGGGATTAGGGATTTATATGGATAATGAGAGCATATGCAGTTTTATTAGACAGACTCGGCAAAAATGCTTTGAGATAAGATCTAAGTCCTTCTCATGTTTCAGGGCATAAGCTAAACATTAAGTGATAGAGGCTGGAAAGAAAGATGCTGTATTCGGTAATCACCTACTTCATCACTCCTTTCTGCCTCTTCTGATGCAGCAGACACCAAAAAGAGACCGTGGACTTCAGATCGCTGCTCCCTCCCAGTCCACGTCAGGGCTGTTTCTAAGGTAGGACAGAATCAAGGGACTTGGGTTTTCCAAAACAGCAGCGCATGTGCAGGGACTTGGGTTTTCCAAAACAGCAGCGCATGTGCACCTACCCACCCAAACAGGGGCAAGCAAGTATTCATCCCTACCCGGGCACAAATGCAGGTCTCTTGAAAAATAGGCACAGCGTTTCCCCACTTTTTTACAGCAGGATGTTGTTCAGTTTGTGGCACGTTAATTACTATTTACGGGGCTGCTATAAAAATTAGTTACCTTTTTATAACAAAAGGCCCACAGCCAATATTTTATAGACAACACACAAAGAAGTTTGGAATTGATGATTTACAGATCAGGAAATAACACTTAATCAGCTTCCCTACCTTCCCAAGCGCGACTGTGCAGTTTTACGCCACCTTGCTGTTTTCAACTCATTATTTATTGATGTTGATTGCTTGACATTTCATGACAGGATATGCTTGTTCTGAGAGGTGCACTCTGGGATTTATCCCAACGTGGCAGAGAGGTGTGGGTTATATTATTTTGCCCGCAAGTCAGCTGTATCATGTGTCCCAGCACACAGAGTGGTCCCTTGCGTTTATGTCACACAACATAAAACCTGCTTTCACGGAGGGTGACCGCTTTCCCCGCACCACACACGAAGGGAGCCCAAGAATGCGAAGCAAATACCTCGTTTACACCATCCCCACGGCGTGGAACACACTGCCAAAACACCGCTCCTGCTCACCACCACTTGCTTCTCTAACATCTTTCATCGGGTGGTCTGAAAGCTCCTTACCCCCATGAATCAATTAACTGCACACCGTCACCGTGATGCGGAAAGACAGGGGATGGCTGTGGGTAATTTATAGATAAGTAAATGGAGGCACTTCTTATGATCATATTCCATCTTAAGTGCTACAAATCACAGTCAGTTGATTAATGTCTGCAAACCCCTTGGAGTGCCTTGTGCTTCGTGCATCACTGATGAAACACTGCTGGAGCAGTTTGTGCCAGCATGGAGTGAGGGATAGTCTGATGTGCTGCCAGCAGCAGCGGGAGAAGGTGAGAAACCTGCTCAATGTCATACCCAATGGCTCTGTGGAGCTGTCAATTACAGTGTGCAGGAGGGAGGATGCATTGCCGGGGTTCTGCCCTCACCACTTTGCAACCCTCCCTTGCTGGAGGAGACATGGAAGAAGAAGGATGAAATAAAAGCCTACAGTCTCCAACACTGCCAAGTGCCATCTGCATGGAACATGGGTTACAGTGTGATCATCCACACCTGGAGCTCAGCTCTCCTAACACAGGCAGTTTTACCTTGGGAGCTTCCAAACCACCGCTGTCGGCATCTCTTGGGGAATAATGATTGGAAAAGCATGCATGTAGCCCGAGTTAAATCAAGATAAAAACAAAAAGGTGCTTCTACTAGTTATAGACTTTCATGCAGGGTTGTGTTAGGTTTTGAAGCCACATGCTGTTCTCTGGAAAGAGGGTGATTACTCTTGAAATAGGCACAGTTTTACGTTCACATTGACAAACCACAGGATGCGACCAGTACTCATTCCTTTTCCTGAAATTGATTTTTAAGGTAATACAACTTCATGGCAAGCCAAAAAGGTAAAGATCCCAAGGATAGTTTGTTGATGTACTTTGCTAGCTATGTTTTTGAAGAAGAAGTTGTTAAAATTTGAAAAATTTTACTTCAGTGACTTTTCATTTTACTAACTGGATTAGGAGATTTTCTTCTATTTGTTCCCTTCTTTATCTTTTTATTTAAAATTATACACAAAACTATTTAGTATTTGTTCACAAGCATTGCTTTAAGATAAATGAGTCAATACACATTTTTATCAAACAATATGAAATACATTCCAGCAGTATTTATGTTACAGCTGGCTGAACTGGAAAAAAAGCATCTGCAAACATGCCAGGAAACCCCCCTCCTAGGATGCAGTCCCGCAGTCTGTTGAACCTTTCCAGTCATTTTCCATCATCTACTAGTACAGCAACTTTTCATTTCTTTAAATGCTTAACCCAGGGCACACACATGGACAGGCATTGGTTGCAGATTTAGTTTGAAAGGATTTGGCACCTATTTAAACTGTACCTCACATGCTTGCACGAAGTAACTACTCAAAGTTCATCTTGAAAAGGAGACAATATGGACAAAGCAAATAAAATATATCATACTCTACAAATCCATGAATGCACCTGAGCTCAAACAGAACACAGAAGAGAAAACTTCCAGGAGCTCTAAGTCATGAAGGCAAAATGTGTGTTCCACCGAGTTTGGATTTTTTGAGAGCTTTGCAGTGAATGACATCCTGACTTTTAACAAATGCCATTTATTTCATTAGGAAAGGTTTTCAGTGACATTGAGGTGAGAGCACAAGCCCAAAAACCTGGTGAGGCTTTACAAGTGGACAGAAAAATAAAGCTAATGAGAAATTTAAATTAGCAATTAATATATCTGTAACATTTAGTGGACAGGAGGAGGTGGTCTGCAAGGCTTTATGAGGAATGATAAACCATTGTGCTACACAGAGGCATGGAAAGTTTCTGATGTCTCCATTCCAAAAGACCACTGGAAAACCTAAGAGCATCCACATGGCATCTGTACTGATACAATGAATCTGTCTGAATTCACTAATGGTACAGACCTCGAGAAGAGAGCAGCCATTCACAGGTCAGGTATTCCAGTACCTTGTAATACGTCTATTTCAATATGCCTTACTGAAAAAACCTATAGTAAATGTAGTTTATCAAAATAAAGTTAAGAGATTACCCAATTCCCAGCCTCAGAAAACTAAAGAGCATTCAGACTTCTAATCAGTTCTCATGGTTACCACAAGACAGAGTAACAGAATCACGGAAACATCAAGATTGGAAAAGACCTTGAAGATAATCTGGTCCAACCCTCCGCCCAGAAGCAGCATAATCACCTCTAAACATATCCCCAAGTGCCACATCCAGACACTTCTTAAGTGCTTCCAGAGGTGATGACTCCACCACCTCCCTGGGAGACTCATTCCAATGCCTACACACTCTTTCAGTGAATTGTTTTTTCTAGTATTTAATCTGAACCTCCCTTGGCACAATTTAAGGCTGTTTTGTCTCATCCTTTCACTTGAGACATGGCAGGAGACCTTGAAATTCAACCCTATGTGTTTTTATTAATACACATATATATGAAGATAGGAAGAGACAGAGACTTCCAACATTGTTCCTGGTAATTTCCAGTGACTACTTTTATTATCAAAATATGTGTCTATTTTCAATTTGGATTTGTTTGGCTTTATCTTTCTGCCATCAGTACTAATTAAGTCTTCCTATGATGAAGGGAAACCCCTAAAGCATTTATTGTTTGTTTTCTTTCCATGGAATAATTTCCACAGTGTATCACACTCACCTCTGACCAGTCTCTTCAAGGGAAGAGAGCAATGGAATCTCAAAGTTTCTCCACTTTTTCTATAACTGAAGTTTCCACAGCACCCAGACAATTGTTACAACTCTTCTGTGCTTTCTTGTGGATTTTGAAAATATTCAAAATTAGGGAAGCTGGAATTGAATGAATTATCCTCATCCCATTTTCACCAGTGCTCCTTACAGAGGTGAAGTCTCTGCTGTTCCATGCACTTCTACACCCACTTAAAGACTCTTTCTGCCATCTGTGCTGGGTGGAGAGATGGAGAGATCACGTGTCAAAGGTGGAACTTCATACTTGAGCTGTGTCTGGCTGGGATGTAGTTAACTTTCTTCACGGAGGTGGGGGTCAGTGAGTGGCTGTGGGGTTGCTTGTGTGGGGTCCACCCACAGCAATATTTGATAACACATTTTTTGTGATAAAAATAAATGAAAACACTGGTTTTGAAATGCTGTTGATATGCAACTGCTGGCTGTGTAAAACCTTATCCCAAAGTGAGGTCTCCACAACATTGTGCTGATAAACTCTATGGTGTCACCCCCATTAATTGCATTGACTGGACCACTGAAGAGTTTCTTGTATAACTGACCTATACACTTAAAGCCTTCCCTGTTAAATTCGACCTCTCTCCCTGACAGGGAGGAATCAATCATTCAAGGGCTTTGAACAGTGCGTATCTGGGAGAAGATGTCTGATATTAATTAACCCAGCAAATGAAAAAATCCAGCAAACGTAACTTGAATTTAAGCTAGGGGGAACACACAATATTTAACTTTTGGAATGAGCATAAGCTGTGGAAGACTCTCAGCTCCCAAAGTCTTTAGGTTACTGCTGTGTTTCTTTCAAAAATGTGTGACACGGATCAGAGGTGTTCCATGGAGCACCTGAACAATTCAACCTGCTCAGGATGGTCCTGTCTCCTGGGTATGGGGTAAACTGGTGGTAGCTGCTTACTCTAGGTGATTATGCCAGAATGATCCCTCTATCATCTGTTGGGCACCCTGAACCTCATGACACAGACTGCTGTCTCACTGAGAGGTTGATGTGGGAGAATCCAATGGTATTCATGGAAGAAGTCACCTGGGAAAAAACCTGAATCATTTCCTTTTGTGGCAGGAGTCTGTTCCCAGCCTGCATCTTTACTAGGGGCCATCTAAACTCAAGAAACAGGCAGGAAGCATGAAAGGGATGCATAAGCTGGAGAGCTGAGCTATAGGAAATGTTATACCTACAAGGCCTGCCCAGCCCAGCTCTGTATGATTCCCTACTCCTGGAATAATGTTTGTGATTTCTTCGGTCAGGGAACGATAGGCATCTTTAGCCTAGTTGAGGCTCAAGTTATCCAGCTCAGTGCAGAAGTTAGGGCTGACATCCTCTGGCTAGTGGTGTGTGGTGTCTTGTTCAGGACTGGTTTTAAAGCTGATGAATCAACTGAAGGAAGACTAAAAGAAGAAACACGTCTGGTTCATTCTGCTGCAGTGACGAGACGACACCAGTAATCCCTCCAAGGCTTCAAAGATAACAGGGAGAAAGTATCATTGCTAAAGGTGGCTTATGTGGGCATGAGTAAAAGCAAGGGGATATATTAAAGCAAATGAAAGGTATTTCCCATCCTACCATGAAGGTGTGTCAAGTAGCGATCTACACCTCTATGGGGAGAGTAGGAACTCCACTGCTGTGGTCCTGCTAACTGGCAAAAGACTGGAAATCCCCTGAGAACCTTCTCCTCTGAGTGCTGCCATCAGGACTCTTGCCCTATCCAAAGTCTATCCTCCCTGCTGCTTGCCATGGTGGCAGGAATACCCCTTCTCTGAGACCATGCTCTGTTTGCTCCCAGCCAGTGAGTGGGGTCCCTCTTCAGTCACCCTTGCACATGTGCACTTCATTGTACTAAAGCTATGTAACAGTGCTGGCTTGATTTATGAGGGCTGCATTTCTTCCAGTGATCCCTGCTGGTAAAGGACTCACTACTTCCCTTTTATGTGTCTGTGTCAGAGGGCAACTGGCAACCAGCTGTTGGAAACTGATGTAAAAAAAAAAAACCCAACACAACAAAACCCTTTATTATCATTGTGATATTATTTCAAGTCCCAGTACCTGCCTATAGTCTCTGTAAGGAGGGCAATGCAGAGTGTGGCTGCAGGCTGACTTTATCACTGCTGTGAAGAAATTAAAATGCAGTCATTGAATTTCCAGCTTGGACAAGTCACCGCTGACTTAGTGAACCAAAACACATCCCACTACAAAGTAACACTGACTCAAATGGAGGATGTGTTTTCTCAGTAGTCTTTTTACTCAGAGACAATATGATAGACATATTTCCTCCTAGGTGTCTGTTAATAAGAGAGTATCAAAAGCTCAGGAACAATACTTATAATAATAGCATCTTTTTGTTGAGGGAATCTCCCCTCATATATCAAATCCAGGCCATCTATTGTGCTGCTGTACATTGTACAGATACCGCAGGGCTGGAGAGAGGAGGGTGGTGCTCCACAAGCACTCTGCCTTCTTCCCTTACCAGGCAAACACAAGGGTCCTGACACTCCTTAGCTGTCTCTATAGTCTCTGCTCTCTTTGCATCCACCCACCCTGGGGGTGACTTCCCTGTTCAAAGAGACTCAATTTCCAGCTGTGCCGGGATTACTGGGGTGACTGGCCCAGGATGCACAGCGAGACATCCGCAAATGGTCCAAGCATTACAGAAATGTACTGGAGAGAAGTGGCCAAAATCATCAGTTTGAATGTTCTGGCCTCATACGATTTGTGCAGAAATGTGTATTTACAAAGCCACACATGGTGCTTACAGAACACCCTTCAGTCCACTTTGCAAAGTGAAAAGCATTTATAGTTGCAGCATCCATCCTCTTGAACATGTCAGTCCCTTCCCCAAGACCTGCTGAACCGTAAGGACAAGATCAACCAAATCTGAGAGGAAGTTGAATGGCTCTGAGCTAAGTTCCTTAAAATTTTACGTAAATGGACAGCTGAAGAATGGAGAAAGGGACATATTAGTGTTTTCAGTAATAGAAAGGCATAGAAAGGACCTGGGAATATTGTGGTCAGATGGAGAGAACAGGGGAAGGTCTAGGAGAAGCCAGGAGGACTGGAGGTGCTGCCAAGGGAGCTGGCTTCGGGCAACAGCGGAATAAGAGGAGAACCGTAGGATCGTAGGATACAAATTCATAGAAAACCAGGCTTGGGGAGTTGGATGGCTTACGGATCCAACTAGAACTCTGAAAAATCAGTTTGCTAAAAAAAAAAAATTTAAAAAAATCTACTTTATCTGGTACTCTGATACTCTTTACCTCTCAGGGATGTGCACCAGCCCTCAGTACACACACAACTGTTCTTGAGAGGTGCTGTGTCACTGTAGCACAAGTGAGATAAAACAAACAGGACGACTGGAGTGACAGAATCAAACTGAGATAGGCTGGCAGGAATTACCTGGATCCCTGGCAGATGCAGGCGGAGCCAGGGGATCTCACAAGCCCCTTTAGACCCCAGCAAGGTAAATCACGCAGGAGCTGAACAAACACTCTGTTGTCTTTCTCCCGCTGTTATCTTCCCCCTGGAGGGAAGGTGTCCCAAGCCAAAGAGGAAGCCAAGCTCCCTCATGCTGCCCAGAGCCCCGTGCCTCCCAAGCCGTTCCCGTCCCTCCCCCGTCACCTCCTCCTGCCTCCGCACATGCCAGGTGACAGCCTGTCTCAGGAAGGTATTTATTTTTGCATTATTGGTTAGCTTTGTTTTACCTCCTAAGTAAACCTTCCAGTATTTATAGCCTCGCCTCCGCACTTGTAGTATATATTAGCCTTTTATGCCTTCTCTGTCACCTGTTGAAATGAGAACTCGGGGTCTTCGGGCCTCTGCGGCCCTTCCCTTACATTAACTTAAATCACACCAGATGTGGGCCCTTACTGCAGAGGAAGACTAATTGATTTCGCCAGTCACAATATGCCTATTGTTTTTTAACACAAATAAACACTGTGGTGTGGGGGGTTTGGGGTTGATTTTTTTGTTGTTTTTCCTTTTTTTTTTCCTTTGCCACAAGTGCCAAAGGTTATTCAATTAAAGGACTCCAGAAAGTGTGACTAATAATCCACGGGCAGGGTATTTCTACAGTAAAAGAAAAAAAAAAAATAAAAAAGAGAAAGAGAGAAAAAAAAAAAAAATCTCCACGCTACCCTGAGAACAGCGGCCTCACCAGGGCTGGCCATAACTGTGATGGATGGCTGGTGTGTGTAAGACGTTATTATTTGTTATGTGAGTGGGGGGACATGGCAGGCACATTGGGCAGTACACCTGCTGGGCTCCAAGAAGCAAGAACAGCTGTGTGCATTGATTTAGACTCTTGCTACTTGGGGCTCCAGGAACGAATCAAGCGACAGCTCATAAAAAAAGAGGGTTTTATGATTTTTTCCCCCTTCTTTCTGCAAACAAACGGCCACATCATATGTTTTCCTAACGCTGCTATAACTCAAAATTAAATCCCAGCCCAAGGTGTCAGGCTGGTACCATGTCAGAATTGTAACGGCTTATTTTAAAGGTCGTTATGGATGTACCAGGGAAACACTGGGGGTTTCTGCACAAAGGTGCCATTTCATTTTGCTGGAGCTCAGGCACTTAAGGGCAATTAGCTCCACTGTTAAAAAATGAGCTGAGAGTGTTTTAACTGGTGATTTTATGCTAATAACAACTACTAATTCATATTGTTAAAAAAGAAAGTGCAGGCTGCCAATGCAGTGTACTGTATGGCCCCAAAGCTTCCCCTTGTCCCGGGTCCTGCCCCCAGCAGAAGGTGTGTGACACGCTGAGCTGCGTGTCACAGGGTCAGCAAACCACTTCCAGAGCACAGGAGACCAAAGCCTGAGCACACACCCTGCAGCAGGGACACCCAGGACTCTTTTCTCCACCCTGCACCCCTGCACACCTCCGTGGTGCTACAGAGCTGCAGATACTGCTGGATCCTATCACTGAGCACCAGGAAAATGCCACTGTCCTTCCAGAGCATCCTGCAAGGCTGCAGTCTAGGCTTTACTAGTCCCTGCTCACTGGTTCTCACGCACCAGGGTGCCTGAGAGAGCACGGCAGCTGTGCCCTTGGGGACACATCTACAGTCCCACCAGCAGCTGGGGGCAGACGAGGTGCCACCAAAAAGATCTCAGCTGCTGCCTTTGGAGGAGCCAGCTCCAAGCGCTGCTCCCTTGGCTGTGCTGGCACTGCTTGGAAGCGAGGATGAAACCTCACTGTAAAAGGTGCATCTGAACAGAGCACGCACAGCTCTGACACACAAAGGAATAAGTTCTGTACGAGCACTCTTCACACAGGTGCTGTTCAGGACAAATCATACTTTAACGCTGCTGTAACATCCATTCCTCCAAGTGGGTGCAGAAGGAGTCATCAGAGAGGAGCTGCTCCCGTTCCTTGCCCTTCAGATGTTCCTTTTCCCTCCTTAAATCTGTTACTGATGCAAAAGATCCCAGCCCTCAAATCACAGATTTGACTCACTGCATTATGCTTGTGATAAAGGACTAACATTTGGCCACTTGTGCAAAAGCATGTACAATAAATAGGCATAAACACTTAAACAAAGAGAGTCTTATAGGAAGACAAGACCATTTGGCTGGGTTATCAAAGAAAGTGCAATTGGTTTTGCTTTTCTTAAAGAGGGAAGGAGATGATCAGCTTTCCAAATTGGGAGAAAGTTGATCTATTTCCACTGACTGACAAACAATATGGTGCAAATCCATAAAAATTATAAAAATGAAATTAATCTGAACATTGTAATGTTATCCAGTCTTTTAGACTTTCGGACTTGCCTTTCACTTATGAGAATAACAATAGTGAAAAGAAAAAAGGTCTTTGCAAACATGAAGTCACACTATGGGAGCTATTTGTGAAGCTTCTTCCCTGACCTGATTTGCAGCTTTGACATAACAGCCAGCAGATAGAAAATTTAAAAAAGAATAGGAATAGAAAGCACTCTAACAAATGGAAATTTTTATCACTTTCAGAATGAGATTCTGAAAACAAAACCATTATATCCCTTCCTTCCACAGACATGGATGTGGAAGCCACAGCTGACACAGGGCAGCAAAAAGCTTCAGAGACCTTTGCAAGCAGAAGAGAAACCTTTGCTTCTTCTCCTTGTTCCTACTTGACATAGTCTTAGGTCTTTTAGCTCTACTACTTCCACAGTCAGCAGACATCCTTGGGAGTCCTGGCTCTTCTCTATGTCTTCTCTGTGTCTTCTCCATCCTGACAGCAGACAGCCCTCAGGCTCTCCTTTGCCTTTTGCTGAAAACATAAAATATTGAGCTGTTCACAGTGACACCAAAAAAAAAGCCAGGGGGAAATTTCAGTTTTCCATATTAAAGGATGAAATAAATTCTGAGTCCACAGACTGGATGGAGAAAATTCTTGCCTGTGAGGGCAGAGCTGAGGTCCATCTAGCCCTCAGCAATGCTGACTTCGTACCTGATCATGGCAGTGGCAACAGGATGTGCAGTTCTGAGGTAAGACAGGAACCTAACCACTACCTGTGGTCCTCAGGATACATCATCACTGATTTAAGGATGCTAACGAGTACATCCCTTACTAGCCCTGTTGGTCCATTTTATGGACTCACTATCCACAAATCTGCCTAAATACTGATTTCTGTCTGTCCCTACAACCACCTGTGGCAATGCATGTGAGAAGTTTGCATCCATTGTGTTAAAAATAGATGTACTTTCATTTGTTTTAAAAATGTGTGCTACGAGTTTCATCACATTTTTAGAGTAACAGTCCTCAATTCACCTTATCTACCACTGATATGATGTTTGTGGGGTGTTGAGCAAGGGAAAATATGCCAACAGCTTTAATGGAAATACAAAAAATACGCCAGGTTACTTTTCAGAAACAGATTTCGAACATTGCGCAATGGTCAGGAAATGGAATGAGGGGGAATGGTGTCATTTGGATAACGAGTGCAACTCAACATAACGAACCCATGCATTTGACTGAAGGTAAAACCTTGGAGGGACATTGAGCCACAAGAGAAAATGATACACGTCTAAATATTTGGGGCTCAGAAATCTCTTCTTCCATCATAGAAACAGAACAGTAGTCACTGTGCCCTAGCACAGCACATCACTTGCTGTATTGTTAAATAGCCAAAACCACTGTGGAGCAAAACCTCAACTGGTTAAAAATGCCATTAACTTCACTGTAAGTCAATAATAAAATGACACTTTCCGACACATTTTTGTTTTAATAATAGAAACAAACCAACAAAAAAGTTTAAGGTACAAAGACTGCTGTGGTCTTGTGAATCTGTGTCTCCTCACAGACTCAAGAGTTGTAATTCTAACTTCCCTAAAAACAGGTGTTAGAATAAAATATGAAATCATTACCTCAGCCTCTTTTATAATTGATAGACTTCTTTTTGTGCAACTTTCTATGTATAAAAAATGCTAAGATGATAAATGCTTTATTTTTTTTCCTGAGAAGTTCCCCAAGACAGAGAGTGCCTGTGAAGTGTGATCAGCTACCAGAGTCCTTATTTCTCCTGATGTTCTATGGGAACCAAGAGCTATTGTAGAGATGCTTAGGGGCATTGTGGAAATTATTTTTAATGTGTGCTAAATGAATATTCTTATGCAGCTATGGTAATCAGCTAGAACAGAATCCCACTTCTCAATATTTATACATTAAACTTCTCTATATGTATTGCCTCTTAGATATCTCTGACTTTTAAGGTTGTGGTAAATCCTGGTGAAGAAATGGAATTGCAGCATCAAGGGAAAACAAGGCAACTCGAGCAACTAAAAAAAAATCTAAACACACTTGAAGCACTTTTTCTTCCACTGCCAAATTGAATCAAGGCACAAAAGGTTAAAAAAAGGTAAAAAATTGCTATCTTAGAGATATGTCCTCTAAGTCCTGAGCTTATCCATTACTGAAACAATGAAACTGTCATTTCCCATATGATTTTGGACATGAGATAGACCTACATGCTTCTGTTAAGCAGAAAAACACTCAGAGAAGATACGTACAACAGCCACCATGTAAATTTTATACTACGTATAAATAAAAATTACAGTATAGACATTAAACAAAACAGGTACTACCTGCATCTCCTGAAGCACTTGCTTCTCTATTATTAGAAGCACAAGGTGGTATTGAATGAAATACCACAGCCCTTTAAAACAGCATAAGGAAGAGAGTGAAAAATCCCTGGTCCTAGAGGAATAAAGTTAGAACATGAGGCGACATCAGAGGTAAAAATTGTCTGAGAATTGGGGTTAATATTTTAATTTTAGCAAATAGTTCTGTAACATCTTCAGTGGTCTTACTTTTTTCTAGGGATAGACATTTTCAAGCAGTAGGAACAAAATCCTTCATAATTTCTTTAATTGTCTGATGTGAAAAAGTGACATCATTCATGAATAATTTTTGCCCAGAAGTAGGCAGGAGAAAGTGTTCTATGTCTAAATTGAGAGAGGATGTCTCCAATAACCCTAATGCATTTATTCTTTTCCTCATGAAGAGCACGTTATCTTCTCAGCTTCTGATGCCTTCTTCTGACACTCTTCAAATAACTCAAGGTTTCTTGGGAGTTCCCCAGTTACGTGCTGCACGCAGCCTGTCTCTTTACAGAATGCAAATTCTGATAGGGTCGTAGTCCACAGGAGAATTTTTTGTTTTAAATAAGCATAACGGTTACCTCCTTCCCTTTTCAGGGTTTTGCACAGGGGCAGGCTGCCAAGGCTTGACATGTTCCAGATGGACACACAGAACGGCAGTGCGGCTCAGTGGTGTCTTGTTCTGTGGTTAGACCTCAACACAGGAGGGTAGGAAACAATGGGAGAAAAGTAGAATATTTCAGGCAAAGTGTCCTAGTTTTGGAAAGGGCCACGGGCTTTTTGTTCATTTGCAAGCACTTTCTCACATTACGAGCTGACGGGTTTCTACCGAAGCCCTTGTCAGTCAATCTCTCTGTGTATTTCTCCCTGGTGCTCCGTTAAAGCCAAATAAAACCTATTTGCCTCTGCTTTCCCTCCTTGTTGATGTATGTAGAGTTATCAGCTTCTTGCAGGTGTCTGCATCTTGCATTTGTAATGACAGTTTAACAAAAAAATCAACCAAACTCGAGGCCACAGAAAAGCTTTCACAAGAGGGGTCAAAAGGGTTTCCTCTTCTGCTAAAGGTCTGCTACATTATTAGCAGTGCCGTGCTAGAGATATTTACCTGTTGGTTGCTTTTCAATTGATTCAACATGTGGCTACAGGGAGGTTGGAGTCCTTAGATTAAACCCACTTGAAGTTAAAATCCTGGGATAATTCCAAGGGGGGAAAAAAAGTATGCTCATCCTGCTTTGGCTCCATTGTGACTTTTCGCTCTGTTTGGCTCCATTGTGAATTTTCACTCTGTTTTTAAATTTAGCCTTAATTAAAAGAAAACAAGCAAACAACAAACAAATAGAGAACAACAACCCAAGACAATTAGGGTTTTGACATCTAAGGAAGGCAATGTTGGATGAGGTCATCTCATCACAGCCCATAAAGCTATCTCTTCCTCCCTTTGTAATACCCACGTTCCAGTCCAAGTTCCTCCTTAGTTTTTTTGTGGCTAAAGTGAACCAAACATCCCAGGCAAAATATGTGCCTGATTTATTGGTTGTCTGGAAGAATTAATGCTACAAATGCAATCATGTCTAATTTCAATTCAATAGGAAAAGCAAAGCCCAAAAGAATAGACCTCCCTGTGAAAGAATTAAGGAACAGATTCAAGGTTTATAAAGCCAGAGGGGAGCAGCCTGCATGTCGATCCTGACCTCCAGGAAAGCGCAGGCCAGACCGCTACTCCCCTGAATTACTTCCTTTTGGAAGTAAGGCACACATCCTTAAGAGAAACAGTCAATCTTTATTTTCAAATTGCCAGTGATAGAGAACCTTGTGTAGCCACCACATCTATTCCTTTGATGACTGTCCCTCTCTGGTAAAAACATGTGTGTCTTATTTTGGGTCTGAAGTTCCCATATTTGTATTTCCAGACATTGGATGCTCTGACGTCTTTATCCAACAGATAAAAAACCCCAAACCCAAACAAAGCAAATAAAAGTTCTCAATGTGGAGAGATATGGAAAGTCATCTTTATGAAATTCTTCAAGAAACTGAGCTCTTTGTAGTCTCCTGCTCTGGTGCAAGTTTTCCAGCCTTTTAACCATCCTCTAGATTCTCCAATGACATTTTTTCTGCTATTCACTGTCCAACTTGGATTGTGGACACCACTGAATAGAGATGTTAGGGCCACATCGTCACCAAATACCATACCTGCATTCTATTTTCTCATTTCTAGTTCACCTCTGGAATCCTTCTGGAGGTCTTCAGGGAATCTCTAGTGGACTGTGTACCCGCTGTGGTCCCAAGTACCATCCAGAGTACACAACAAGTATATTTTGTCTGTATGCCTTTGTTCTTTTTCTTTTTTTTCAGAAGAATGCCTTTACTTCCTAATATGTTGCTTGCATCTGTTTCACCAGGCAATCTGGTCTGCATCACTATTTTATCTTCCTGCCTTTTTCTTTTCTCCCACTCCATAATATTTGTGTCATATCCAGTCTTTGTCAGTGGTAAGTGCATTTTTTTTTTCCTTGGACATTGATACTATTACTAAATAGTTTAATTCTGAAAACTGAACCATGTGGGGCTCCAGATAAAACTCAGTTATTTAACAAAGATTCCAGATTTATAGTACTTCAAATTTATCATTTAATTTTAAAAATATTTAACATAAGTTGCATTAATTTTTATTAGGCTAGTTTCTGAGTGAAAACACATAGTGACACCAAATGAAGTTCCATCCTAAAGGTCATTTTTTTGACATACTAATCTTTATGCTCTATATTTAGAACCTGATCTCCCTTGTATCTCAGGCTGCTTGGACAAGATCTATTTTACATAAATCCACTTTGAACATACTAATTTTTTATTCCAGAAGCTCTGTGTCAGCCTCCACTATTTTACCCACCAGTTTTAGACAGCCATCTGCTTACTTCAGTCACTCTACTTTGCCCTTTATAAACAGTGTTGTCAGAAAGCTTTTTACACAGATATGTACATATTTTACATTTTTAAGGATTGCCAGAAATTGCAGCCCCTGTTTTCAAAGTCCAAAATTCTCCCTTTCATCTTTAAGGCTTTTTACTCTGTTCCTTTGTCCAAGGAGGGTTTTTTGCATAATTTCCATCTTTCGTGCAGAGCGCAAAGCTTCAACAGGCTGGAGCATCTGCACTGGTGCTTAAGGACCAGCCTGTCTGGTGAGTCCAGTGACCAGAGACAGAGCCATTCCTCTCCTCTTTTCTGCAAAGTGCATTTCACATGTATGAATGAGTGGGGAGTAAAAACACCAAAAGCAGGGCCTAGGGAAAAAAAAAAGAACAAGTAGAAATATGGGAACACAACAACCAACAAAATGTCCAACCACATCTTCAGCCATCCTCCTCCTCTTCTTAGAAGTGTAAGAACAAGCAAGGGAGGCAATACTGGCAGCTTAGTGAATGGAGTGAAGATACCAATTTGGGTGAAGCTGTGTGACTTGTGTGTATTCTACCATCAATACAGGATAGACAGACCTTGTTTGGGCTGCACACATTGCTTTTGTGACAAGTGTCTTACCTCTAACACCCATGCTTTGTCCTCAGGGTACCAAAGAATAAATATCCACTGCAGTCAGGAGTTTTAAAAGAATTGGCTGAGAAGTTTTCTGAGCCACTGACATAGCTTTTAAATAAATCTCAGATTCCTGAGGATGTTGTGCAGGGAAAAAAAAAAAAAGGCAATCTTATGCCAGTAATTATAAATGATCAACAGGAAGGCTCAGGAAACGATAATCCCCATGAAACTTGGCTCAGCAGCGCAGGGTCTGGGGCAGGTGGAGAAGAAAGATTGGAAGGGATTCTTGTAGAGAGAGATAAGAAGATGTACATTTCCCAGTGGAACATCTAACATCTCCCTGCAGTATTTTGTTTTCCCTTTGACTGAAAAGTGGAAAATATCCTTAGCTAATCATTTCTGGAAGAAATGGGAGACTCAGAGTTCAACATATGGAGAAACCCTTTGGTTCCAACAGTCTACTTTTCATGTGCGTGTCTGAAGCTGCCAGACACATGCTTCCTTCACAATAAAGTATTTCATCTGACCGCTGGTCTTCCTTTTCTTTTTCTTCCCTTGAGACTGGGCGGCGGAGGGAACGCTTCATTACAGAGGGGGGATGTTTTGTTTGTCTCGCACTTTTTATTTACTCCAATCTGTTGTGTATAATAAGGGCTCTTATTCAACTTGCCCTGGAGAGTATTTACCAGATATCAAATATCACCGTTAATTTGATATGGGACTTTAATCTTAAACCACCTGCTTTGACCCTGTTTTGGCTAAACTGTAACAGGCATTAGTCTCGGTGCAGAAGTGGATATTTTTGGAAGCCACAAGAAAAACGTCAGTTTTCATGTTACACAACATATGGCTTTTCTGAATTTTTTTTTTTTTTTTTAAAAGCTTGCTCTAAAAAGATGCTATTTTTGTGCCTTCGTAACCAAAGAACATCTGAATTTTTCCAGTTGAAACTTCCCAGGTGTTTACTTCATGCTGTTCTCATGTTGCAAATAAACAAGTTAAAATAATGGAAGCATAATCCATTTAACACACTTCTGTGCACATCCATATTCCAAAAGGTCTTTAAGAAGAAAAGAGTAGACTTCAGACTCCTGGGGCTATTAACCTCCATGTTATCAAAGACAATTCATTCCAACGTTCGGACCTTGCGTAGCAGGGATGAAAATAGGGGGAGATATGTTACGAAATCAGCATAGTTTGGGAGTTTTTTGCTGCTGCCATTTGGTTGAGGCTGGCCCCACTGCTGTTCTAAGCAGACTGTGACACTTCTTGGCATAGAGTTTCAGACTGGTTAATGGAAAGCTGATAGCTAGTAGGTCTCACGGATTTAATCATGAATCATATGCTAGGTTTTGTTCTGTAATTTCTCTCTAGCATGACTGAATAGTGGGGAAATTTAAGCAGTAATAGTTCAAACTGAAAAAGGTTTTAATACCCCTTGTGTTTGCCTGTAAGTTTTCAATAAATATTTGAACTTCATCAGGATGATCAGTGCATTAAGCTTCACTCTAATCCACCTGTTTCATCTTTTCATCTATGGCAGCAGTCAATATAGAGGCTTATTAGGCAAAACCTGCCAAGTAGATAAAAAGCAACCTAAAGGAAACTTCTTCCTGTATATGTTGATTAGGAAATGAGTTTATATGTTCAAAACGCAAGGTACATGCCCATTATCAGCTTTGATGTGTTTATATGTCACATCTGGCACACAGTTTTACCTATGAGGCCTGGCATCGCAGTTGTTAAGCACTAAGCAATGCCTGTGATGGAACCAGCTGCACTGGTAACTTCAATTTTTTTGTCATGTGGATAAAAAGGACTTACAGCTATTAATAAGGATGTCAGGTGATTTCTTCTGTCACGCACAGCTTTTTCCCAGCATTGACTGCTTCTCATTCGCAGAGAATCCAGTGGGGAGGAACCTCCACTGGACCAGGTTTGTTGGTAGGACCTGGACCCCAAGGGGGACCCATGCTGGAGCATTCTCTTCCTGAAGGGATGGCACCCTGTGGAAAGCACCCATGCTGAAGTGATGCCTTGGAGAGGCTGCCTGAAAACAGAGGCTAGACAAGATTAAGAGAATAAAAGAAGGTATTTATTTGAAGGACCTTCAAAGGTACACCCCGGGCGGTCAAGAGGCTACACCCAAGACCCACCCTGGGTCATGGGTTCTTCATGCTTTTGTAAGTTTGGTCCATTTGCATATCAGGGTTAATTCTCCAATTATAATTTCAGGCAATGAAATAATTATCCCAAGTTTTCCCCCCCATTCAGAGGCTTTAGTTTGCATATTTCGGGGCCTGGGACAACAAGGTGTCCTTGAAGTGCAAACCTAGAGAAGATTTGTTATGTCTAACCAGAATGAGAGAACAGTAGCTAACAGGCTATATGAAGTTTCAGAGTTACATACTAAGCAGTACAAGATCTGAAAAAATATAAAAGTTAAAACCTAAGGCATCAGGAACACTTCTTGAGGAAGGACTCACAGTGCAGAAGCTTGTGGACTGTCTCTCATGAAAGGAACCCCACACTGGAGCAGGGGTAGAGTGGGAAGAGTCTTCCCCCTGAGGAAGAAGGAGAAGCAGAGAACAATGTGTGATGGACTGACCTGCCCATAGAGGCCGAGAACTTCCCATCCCTGGATGAGAAGTTGTGGCAGCCCCATCCCTCAAAGTGTTCAAGATTAGGCTGGATGGGGCTCTGAGCAGCCTGGTGTAGTGGAAGGTGTCCCTGCCCACGGCAGTGGGGTTGGAGCTAAATGATCTTTAAGGTCCCTTTCAACTCCCACCATTCTATAATTCTATAACCTCAATCCCTACTCCCCATTTTCCTGAGCTGCTGTTAGGGAGGAGATAGAGAAAACCAGAAGTAAAATGAAATCTGGGAAGAAGGAAGCGGTGGGGAGAAGGATTCTCCCTCTTGTTCTTAAGATTTGGTAATTTGGTTTTATTTCTTGTTATCCTGCTCTAACTTGATTAGTAGTAAACTAAACTAACTTCCCTAAATGAAGTATGCCTTCCCTGTGACAGTAATTGGTGGGTGGACTCTCCCTGTCCTTATCTCAGTCCACGAACCTTCCATTGTATTTCCTCTCCCCCGTCCGGCTGAGGAGGGAATGACATAGTGGCTTTGGAAGGGGCATCTGACATCCAGCTGGGGTCAACCTATCACCCCACCCCAGGGAATCATCTAATGCTTGGGGTGGGAGGGGACTTCAAGATCATCTAGTTCCAACCCCCTTGTCACGGCAGGGACACCAATCCTCTACCCATCTTTGTGGCTCCCCTCTGGACTCACTCCAGCAGGTCCATGTCTTTCCTGAGGTGAGGACACAGAGCTGGATGCACTACTCCAGTTAGGTAATCGCAAGTGCCAAGTAGAGAGGCAGAATCCCTCACCTCAATCTGCTGGCCACGTTGCTTTTGATACAGCCCAGGACACCTGGGTTTTCATCCATGGTGTTCTCGGGGTGGTTGTTGGAGTGTGGCATGTGGATGTGACGCAGCAGATGTGGGGAAGTTTCCCCTGGGGTGGGAGGTGCATTTTGCCATGATGCCGTAAGGAGGCTGAGGCTGCAGCTTCCGCCAGGGATGGGCTCTTCCTCAGGCAGCTGGAACAACCACCCCTTCACAGGCAAAGCCTTTTGTCCCAGCAGAAGCTGAATGTGATGGAAATCTGCCAGGAATTACCCATGTGAAGACTATTAAGAATTGAAAAAAGAAATGTGGAAATGGCAGGAATGTAAAAATCTGGCGTCTCCCTTCATGATTTGCAAAGCAACACCCGGAGTCCAGCTGATAACACAAAGAAGATCCTTAGCTTTGGCTTGCCAAAAACAGAGGCAGGAACCAGCGACCTGAATTATGTGAAGTCCGTCAGGTGCTGGCATCGGTAAAAAGAAGAGAAATTTCAAATAAATAAGGTGAAATGGGAAGACTTCCTTAGAGCACATGTACAAAATTTCATTATTGTTAAACTAGGGAGCCAAGCACAGCTTTTCATTTTCAGCTCCCTGCAAGATTGATTTGACTCGTATATAGCGAGGGACTTCAGTCTTTTGTAGCCACCTGGAGCAGGGGACCAGCAAAGGCCAAGGTATTTCCCTATCCAGGTGGCCCTCATAAATATCTCGGTGGAATTTATTTTCTTTCATTTACTTTGGCATTGCTTGGGCACTGCTTGATTAAGGGGTGGTGTGTAGGAACTGATATGCCCAGAGATAGACAGCCACATCTGCTAACCATTTGGATTAATTATTACACCTGTACCATAAAACACATGTTAATAAAGGCTTGGTGAACAGGTTCAGGTTGCAGTTTTAAAAAGGCCCAAAGAAAGCACAGTGCTAGTCACATGCAAGAGTGAGCCAAACCTTTTGCTGATAAGATGCTGCAGGTCCCAACCACATCCAAGGAAGAGGCAACGTCAGATACACATGAAAAATAAATCACGCTCAGGAGGAAAGTGAATATCCTGGCAAGCTATGCCTTTGTAGTCTATTGGCTAGAAGGTGAGCGACAGTACACATTCTTTCTTTCCTTCTTTCTTTGCTGTTAGATGTAGAAGGAAAAAAATCATTAATCACTCTGCAGGATACAGCACTTAAATGGGTAAAGTTGCTGAAGGGGTCTGGTTAGCATCAGCCGATTTTTCATTTCCTTTCAGTGGGGACAGTGTGGTGCTCTGGAATCCCTGGAGCTCAGGAGCATGAATGCAGGTATTGAATTTTCAGGAGGAGACAATTAAGACCAAGCATGTGAGATACAATCATATTTAAATTAATTCTGATACCTCAGCTGAAGACCTAAACCCTCTGCCTTCTTCCTTCTTTGGGAGGCATATTTGGGAGGGCTTTAGTGGGCTGGCATTAATCATCAATCATATGAGCCTTGTGTCAGTTATGACGGAACACAATGGAGCTCTGTATTTATTATTTCTTCCCCTGAAAAGGTTTACCATATTCTTTCTGCCTGTGGAAAATCACTTTCCTGAACAACCTCTGCAAACATCTTTTGCCTGTTTTTTCACAGTTCCTTATTCTGAGACGGACTGAAGTCAGAACGGAATGAATGTGGGCCCTGAGCCTGGTGCCAATTCTTCATTATTTTCCAGATATCTCCTGACCCAAACTGGCTTCCATCGTGATCTGCAGATGAGCCCAAGAAAGAGCACAGGACCACTGTGAGGACACCTCAGTGTCATCTCACCTGCAGTCCTTCTCACTCTGGGCTTCATCTGTGGTTGATGCTGGTGTTTACCTGTTATCTTTGATGGGCAGCAATACCCATCACTGTGAATATCACTAACAAAGGGGCACATCATGGGCTGCTCTCAGGTCCAGCACCACCAGGCAATAGCGCGTGATTAAGGAAATCTTTCCAAAAGGAGGAAGCCAGAGCATGCACCCGTCTCTCAAACCTGTTCAAACAATATTTCGCTGACAAACCCAAGAATTCAACACATTTGGTCCTGACCTGTGGCAAATGCTCCAAAGGAACTCTACCCAAGCTGAGTTTGATACTCAGAGATTAGCAAAAGAGTAGCAACTCGGCCAAAAAAAAGCTTTCCACTGGGGAAATACAGCTTCAGAAGGAAGATGGGTCTTTCATGTCATCACAACCCCACCTCCAGACTCTACTAGAATGCCTGCAGCAAGGGCAGTTTGTAAGACACAATGAGCCTACCTTTGGGAAGGTCCTGCAAAGGCAGTCTGGCCATCCAAAGTGAAGGATGCTCTTTCAAAGAGATTTGTCATTAGTCAGGACAAAACGATGAAGTTAAATGTCTGCCTCATCTGCCCAAAGAAATATTTGTACAGAAATATGGCAACCTACAGGGGATAGGAGTATGGAAATGTGAAATACACTGGGATGTAATTTTAAGAGATAGCCAATGATAAGTCTGATAAGGCTATTTATCTTGACATGTGTGTTTCAGTGTCTGAGGTTTACTTTCCCCTGCAACCTCAATTTAAGACTTTGTGGTCTTTACCTGCATATGCATATAATTCAACACTTTGGAGGATTGGAGTTAGAATTAGCATTTCATTTTCTTTATTTTCAAACCCTACTTCTGCAGTCTTTTTTCATATTACAGCTATATCATTAATGCACAATTTTGTGGCTACTCTGATCATTTGAGTTCTGTCCAGGTAATAGGTGCCAACTTCTAGCAGTTGCAGTATATGAATTGCAGTGCATGGAAACTACTGGCACATCAACAACATTCATTTTTCTGTGCTGGAATAATCCTTGGAATGTATTCATTTCAAGCTATTGTTTAGATCTACCATCCAGCTCCACCTTCTGGTAAACTTGAATTAATCTAACTTTAAGTTTCTTTCTACTTGCAAACACTGAAAGCAAGTTCTTTCCTTTGTAACTATGCTACTGATCAACACTCAAGTATGAGTTATACTGATTTATATCAACCTTGTCAGTCACTGAATGTGTACCCCACTTCATGTATCCAAGGGATACATGAGATAAAAGCAGCACTTTCAGAGTAAGCTTTAAAGCTTTAAGGGAGATCATCTGCATTCTCAAGTCACTGAAATTTCTGATTTGAGGCATCTCTTCATGAATAGGTCCCAGACTCCAAAATTATGGAATTGCTTCCTTAGACTCATACTGACACAGTTCTTTTAATCTTAGGTGCCATAGAAAAAGAGTGCACACTTGCCCAATGAGATATCCATCCATTCTCAAAAAAGATAGCCATGATTGTGTTTATACTCAAAACTGAGCATAACTGGGTTTACTTTTAAATTGCTCATTTATCTCTCTGCTTCTTACACCTTTTGTGAAATATACAAACTAATCAGACAGTTAGATGTCACATACAAGGGACATCCCATACTACTGATTTATGAAGCACTTAGGAGAGCTGCATTCCTATCTTGGACAGGGCATGGGGACATTATGAATTTCAAAATGAGTCATTTAATTCATCCATTTATCCAGGCTCCTATCTATGGTGTTTGGGTTTTAAGAAACACTTCTTGCCTGTGCATTTGCAGTTCTCTTTTGAATCCTCACCTTTTTTACTTATGTACTTCTGGTATATAAGCTGTATCTCTAACTAATAAACTAAGAAGGGCTCAAGGATTAGTCAACAACCATCGGTAATGTTAACTTCTGGCACACACACTGACACAGTTTCCCCAAACCAGCTAGACCCTCATGGACAAAGCCAAGGCACAGTCCAAGGGGCAGCACAGGCCAGTGAGAATTTCCCACAGGCATTTTGGGCAGTGGTAGGCATACCACTCCTCTTCACCGCTCATTTTATTTTTAAGGAGCAACATTATCTATCTCTCTTATTTTCTGTTCCTGAGAACATAGAAGACCGACAGCCTGGTTCATCTTGTGACTGGGCAGGAGGTGCATCAGGACATCCAGCCCTGGTATACACCTTGTACAAACCACAACTGAAACGATGCAGTTTATTTCTACTTGCTGCCCATGAGCAGACCACCTCTGTGTCTGACTGCAGCTTGCAATGTGCTAAGAAACGTCTCTTCATTATGCCAGTGTGGAGATTGCAAGGCTTTCAACATGCAGAAGGCTGAGGACAGTGTGCATTTTTATTTATTATCTCTTGAACCAAATCCTTATCTTCTTCCTGTGTTTCTACTCAAAGAGCATTCAGCTGCAGCATAGCTAATGGAGGCTTGCCTGAGTAAGGACTTAGCATTTGCCCTCTTACTGAAAAAAACATCCCATTGTTTCTTGCTTGTGTTACCATAGGGCATGAGAGGTCTGTTTTTCAACCAGAGTCCCATAGGTCTGAGGACAAAAGGAAAACATAGTTCCACCCCTCAAAGTGATCATAAGGCAAAACACAATGGGCAGCTACGGGCAGATGAATGAGCACACAGACACAGAGAGACAGCGCTGGTCAGTGCGATGGGCTGCAACCTTACCATTGTCACCGTGGGCATCACTGGAAGGAAAACAATTGGAAAGAGAACTGAGCCAAGAGAGGCATTTTATTTGCAGAGGAATTTGCATCTCAGCACTTGGTGACAGTCCAGCCAGAACAAAAACCGGAACTGTTGCAACGTTGAGTGAGAAGGGGCACGGAGCCCCTGCTGGGGACGTTCTCCTGGCGGGCTGGCCCTCACGGGACTTGCACAACCTTCCAGTTGCAGTGAACTGGCACATGCCAGCAACCACAAAAACACTTCCGTCACAGTTTTTCCAGCCAGTGAAGCCTGAAAGAGACTGGTGGAGCAGATTTTGTCTCCTATTACAGGGAACGCCTCCAGGAATGAGGGGCAAGAAAGGAGAAAATGTGGTCATTAGATCTGAATATATAACACGCAGGCACTATGGTATGGCACTATAGTCTGGCCAAAGATCCAGTACCTTCCAAGTAAATGAGAGGTGATAGGTAGTATAAGAACTGACAGCAGACAGCTAGAAAGGGTAGAGCAGTTCCAACTCCAGGCAGCACCACAGGCTGGGGGCAGAGTGGCTGAGAAGCTGCCCAGAGGAAAAGGACCTGGGAGTGCTGGTCGACAGCAGCTGAACACGAGCCCGCTGTGCCCAGGTGGCCAGGAAGGCCAATGGCACCTGGCCTGTATCAGCAATAGTGTGGCCAGCAGGGCCAGGGCAGGGATTGTCCTCCTGTACGTGGCACTGGTGAGGCCACACCTCGAGTGCTATGTCCAGTTCTGGGACACTCATTGCATGAAAGACATTGAGGTGCTGGAGTGAGTCCAGAGAAGAACAACAAAAATGGTGAAGGATCTGGAGCACAAGTCCTGTGAAGAGTGGCTGAGGGAGTTGGGGTTGTTTAGCCTGGAGAAAAGGAAGCTCAAGGGGAGGAGCAGGGGGGACCTTATCGCTCTCCACAACTCCCTGAAAGAAGGGTGTTAGCCAGATGGGGGTTGATCTCTGCTCCCAGCAATCAGCAACAGAGAAATGGCTTCAAGCTGTGCCAGGAGAGGTTCAGGTTGGACATCAGGAGGAATTTCTTCACAGAAAGGGCTGTCAGGCATTGGAACAGCCTGCCCAGGGAGGTGGTGAAGTCATCATCCTTGAAAGTGTTCAAGAAATGACTGGACATAGCACTTAGGGCTGTGGTTTACTTGATATGATGGTGATTGGTCGAAAGTTGGACTGGATGATCTTGGAGGTCCTTTCCAACCTTAATGATTTTATGATTTAAAGCAGGAGATACAGAGGAAGCAGGGGAAGGTTGCAAACAAAAAATAACGTGATCACAGTGGCAGTCTGTGAACACAAAAATGCAAACTGACGGAACTGGGATGAGTTTATCTCTGTACGTGGAAGCTCAAAACCCCATCGCACTGTGCAAAGTGTGTATGTGGTCTGAATGGGATTCATGAGTCACAGGCTCTGCCCAGATGGACTCTGAGTGACCAGAAGAATGGTGATGCTCTCCCAAAGAATTGAAAAATGAGTTTTAGTCAACCTGAATTCAAGGTATTAATTAACTGTATATAAAGAAGTGCAGCTAACTCAAGTGAGATTTTAAATTGGAAGGGAAAGTGATTTTTCTCTAGCAGTGACATGAATTGCTGACACGGAGCGGTTTGTGTGGAGACACTCAATGGATTTGTGCCTCTGCCTGACTGGAAATTTGAGGGATTTTTACATTGAAAGAGGTGTCAAAAAGGATCACACTCATAAGGAAACTTGAGTCTGACTGGGCTCTGGCCAGAGGAAAGAAAAGTTACCTCAGAATTCAATTATCTGCGGGATATCTTTGTCCTAGGGTGTCAAAAAGAGTGCAGAATGGTCGGCCAACACCACCACCACCAGACAGAAATGGCTGGGACATTTCCTCTGCTTTGATAGCTCCTCTTTCCCTTGAGTGGAAGGAGACTGACCCAAAAATACCCTGAAAGATGATGAAAAGGAAACTGCACAGCTACAGTTTCTCCTTGTCATGCCCTGTTTTTTGCAGTCTCTTCCTCTGACTTATCTGTCCTTTTAAAAAAATTTCCATCCTGGCAAACAGTACTAGGAGGCTCCAGACAGGCAAGGATGTGTTAGACATACAGGTGAATCAGAAAGTCAGGGGTGCATCTCCTCTGGTTGCTGGCACATGTTTACTTGAGAAATCTAGGTGGAGACCACAGTTTTCTTTCTAAGCTCCCAACACTGTTCTTTTCTCACCAAACACATTAGGTGTCCTCTGCAAAGTATTCCCTGTTGATCACATTTTAATCGACATCACTTTGGAGGTCAGTAGGAGAGCTGTTTTGCTGATCCATAAATTTATTCTCATTGGTAATTCAGTACCTTGGTTTTTGGCCCATAATGACAATAGTTACCAGTCTTCATCTTGCTTTTTATTGCCAGTTGAGTTCAAATGTCTTACATGCCATGTGGAGAGCCATTACCCTTAATAATTTTTAACTCTTTTCTTCAAGCCCAAATGGAAGTTTCCACACATCTAATGAGTAACAGGATATAAAAATTATAACTGTGATTAAAAAAACACAACTTGTAGTCTGTCACAGTATTTAAAATTTCTTTGTGTTTAGATACTCAGTTCAAAATTGTACGTGCTAGACCTCTTAGTGGTTAGGGAAAACAGTGGGGAGTTGCTAGTCTGGAGCCAGAGGGTGTCTGATTTTCATTGGAAGCTGGAATATCCAAGGCAGGAGTTGGAGAAGCCAAAAGTCCTTCAGAATAATTTTTCTGTTTTGCAAAATAAACAAAGGAGGATTCAAATGAAAGCAATGCTGGGACAGATTCCCATAGGAACACACAGCACATTCTGGCAGAATCCTGGGGCTCTTTTCTGCTCTGATTTATATCAGCAGGATAAACGCTCATTATTATTTACCAGATGCCAAGGACCAGCAGAATCTACAGGAATAGCATGATGCAGTAACCTACAATACATCTATTTCTTGGTTACCTTGTCGTTTCCCCAGCTCTGTGCTCTCATGATCTCTGTGCACATGATCTGACTGACTTCTTCAGCAGGAGAAATGAGATCCAGTGCAATGTCCTGCCTCCTGACACTTTTCTGTTCTTCTCCAACAAACAGATTTTATAACGGCTGAGATATGGTCCCTATAGAGCAGATAGTTACACCAATGCCTTACACCACTGATCATGTGTTGTATAAGGACACGCTATACAACTGTGGTATAAACTATGACACATGATATAGCTGTACTGGAGTAACGGCATCCACAGCCATAGAATGCTCCACCAATTTAACTGTGCTGCAGTAATCAAATCAGTGGCAACCTCGCATTCAGGCATGTTCTCAGAAATCCTAACCTTAAGCAGAGAGTTGCCTATTTCCTTAAACCCTGTTCCAGATTCAGAGGAAGATCTCACCTCCAGTTCCACGTCTACCTTGTGTCTTGGGGTGACTTTATGATGTGTATCCCCTATCTCCGCTCTATGCCCAGACATGGTTCCTGTGCCTCTCTGTGTCTTTAAAACTGAGTGCTAGAGAAAGAAGAAAAGCCGGACAAACTTTTCAAAACAGTTTTTGTGTTCAAGGACACTGTGGGAGAGAGCTACTGCTGCTGCTGCAGAGCAGAGGCAAGCACATTCCTGCTTTCCCCAGCTCTTGGCTCCTTTTCTCGCAAGAGAGAGATGGAGAGTTCAACTCCTTTGTTTCTCTGGGACTTTGGTTTTTCCTTCTTCTCTTCTGGACTGTTCAGAACACCAGAACATCAGAACCTCACTGGGAGGCCTCACACCTCGGCCCAGAGGGGCCCAAGCCGACCCAGCTCCGAGGAGAGGAGAGAGAGAGAGAGCCCACACCCATGGAAAGGACTCTGAAATTTACCTGGGTTCTCTCCACAGCGAGAGGTTTTATTATTTAGCATTATTCTTCTCCCATGCATGCATGCACTCTGCTAAATAACTTTTTTTCCTTTTTCACTTTCCTCCAAGGAATTTTTTTCTGAGCCTGGTGGGGGAGGGGTGGCTGTAACCTGCCTTCTGTAGAGGAGATATTCCTCCCAGAGCGTTCCTCCAAATTTTGTCTCTAACCAGGACACCTTGGCATCCACCATAAATGGCCAGCTAAGATCCCAGGGGCAGCTAGCGGGAATTGCTGTTCTTCAGGACATTTTTCAGGTTTAAAAAAGGGACTGGATCAGCACAAAGTCCCATTCCTGTTCCCTTTGTTCTCCTTCCTCCAGTCTCTTCAGCTGCATGGCAAGCTATTAGGAACTGAGAGTTGAACAGACTCTGTTCACCTTGCATGACAGCAAGACTCTGTACTGCACTGAAGCCTCTGGGCAACCTCTTATCAACAGGTGATTTTACTGCCTTCTTCACCCATCCCAGTACTTTGTGGCACACAGGGAAGTTGCACTGTACAATGCAATAATGTGTATCCTTTAAAGAAAAAATGCATAATGGATACCTTTTTTAAAAAGAGATCTGGTTTTGCTACTCACATGTTACTTCATCTACTTGTAATTTTTTGGGGGGATTAGAATATACCATTTTTGGCTGTTTAAAACAATTCTTGAAGTAGGATATTTGCTAAAATTCTTTCTGCCAGGCACTTTAAGCTATATGATGCACTGCTGTCAATAGGTCACTTCTCACAAATGAAAACTATTTGCAATGTCAGAGACATCAAGCACCAGGATAGACTCAAGGTCTTCTATTCTCAGCTCATCATTTTACCTTGCACAACCAAAGAATTCCAGAAAATTGTCCTGAAAGAGATCTCCAGAGATCATCTCTCCATTCCCCTGCCTCACAAAGTATCAACTCCACCTACATCGTTCCCAGTAGCTGTTTTTCTCTCTGTGCAGACACAGCAGTGAAAAGGAATGCCAGCTTCATTTCCTCTGGAGCCAAGAGAGTTGGAGATAGGCAACACTGGAAGCTGTTCAGCATACCAGTGAATGGAGAAAGACCTTACTTCAAAGCAGGATTTCCCATGCAAAACACAGGAGATCAGGGATTTAGGCAGCTTCATGTTATGACCAGGTCAGTCTGTCTAGCTGCTACTGAAAGACATTCATCTCCTGGGTCCTAGTTCCCTTTCCTGGCTGCTCCAGTCCCAACACCTTGTCACCTACTCCTGTCTTGGTGCTTACCCGATCCCACTGGAGGCTGATTCACACAACAAGCCCAGCTGTAACATCAGCATTATGATGTTTAAACACTGTGGGATCAGACTAGCTCCAGAGAGATGTAAAAGGAACAGCGGGAGCACAGAAGCGGGAAGATGTTTATGGCATGGAGGAGGAAGCAGGCCCCCCACAAACACCTTTCCTGACTACTGTGTCTTAGGTTTAGCTGTTGCCTGGAATGGCACCATCAACCTGCTCTTGATTCTTTAGGTAACAGGCATAAACTGCCACTGCTGCAAAAACAGCTGCCCCATTGCCGGCTGCTAAACCCGCTCCCCATCCTGCACCCCTCCTCGTGCAACTCTGCGTGTCCGTGCACCCCCAAAAGAAGCCAGGCAAAGAAACCAGGGCTAATTGTTGATGGGATACGAGGAAAAGGACAAGGCAGTTCCTATTCTGTAGGGACGAAGCAGGGCTGGCTTAACGCCTGTTTGTAAAACGAGTGTGGAAACCATGCCCCAGGCCTGTTTGAAGGACACCTGCAGCAGAGCCTCATGCACCTGTCACACCTCCCAGGGCAGCCACCAGCCTTTGTGGGCACTCCAATAATCAGATAGCTTCCTTTCCAATGAACACTACTTGAGCCTTTTTTGCCCCACTATTAATATGCCTCTTTAAGTATTTTTAATGTGAGATTTTAATGAGGAATGTCGGGAAAATGTTTTGTTAGCCAGCACCAGGGGAAATATCCATCTATTTTATCTTCAGTATGGCACTGACCGCTCTCATCGCCTATGGCTGATGTCCTAGCTAACTACCCAGATGTGCTGGCCAAGCAGCACTTCATGATTTATTTAAAAATTCCCCTAAAAAGAGGCAAAGAATAGAGAGAAAAAAGCCAGAAGTTGATATGCTAAAGTCATCATTGCCTGCCACGCTTGGGGATTTCATGGGAGGTATTTTTGGAGGCAAACTGATCAGGGACCAGGAACTCAGTGGTACTTTGTCTCTGTTGCTTCCATGTTAGGAGAATGGCATTGGGAGGGTTGGTATGGAAAAACACCAGTCCCCCACTGCTCACCTGTCTCAGATGTCTTGCACTGCGAATACAACAACTGTACATTCACTGTGTTTTCTTAGCACTCCCATTGCTTCTGCCTGCAATAAAGTGCTGTGGCATCCTACAGTCACAGTATGACAGCATTTGACCAGGATGTGATCTCTCTCAACACCAATTACTGTTGTTGTTGTTATTGTCACCTGCAGGCTAATTTTGCAACACTGACAAGAGCAGAGCTATTTCCCATGATGGCTCCAGCCCACATTATCTGCTCTAGCACTATCACCTTGCTTGTGCTCCAGGGAACTGGATCATCAGGGAAAGTTTTACAGCTTATCCCTCTTCAGTAATATCTTGGTACCTGCAGTGACTTTTCATCTACTGCCATCTTGTCTGTACAGCACGGAGCCCTAAAGGAACTTCTGGCAGTAGGATGAGGGTGAAGCGTGAGCAGCTGCAAACCTTTACTGGTAGCAGCAAACTGAACCCCATGGCCATTTCTGTTCACAGCCTGTGGTATGAAAGATCTCGGTGCAAACAAAAACATGTCGGAGGAATGCTGTGTTCACAGAAAAACACATTTTTCTCTGCTTCTGTGAAGGCGCTGTGGCCTGGAAGATGAAATGCTACTGCTGAGTGAAGACTGCCTGCCTGAGCCACAGTCTGACCGAGCACTCTGCTTGGACTTGGATTTTCCTCGAACCACAACCCTGCATGAATTCTAAATTATCCAGAGAGAGGAAAGGCATAAATGAGGTGTTTGTGGTGAGACAGTCTCCACTTAAATAGAACCAAAGCGACAAGGAGTTTTCTGCAGGACTGGTGAAGAGAAGCCCCACGGGGCAATGATGGGGAGGTTGGGGTGACCCGGGAGGCAGGCTGGGCAGGATGCTCACTGAAGCAGGAGGGACATCTGCGAACAGTCACTGTCGCTGTCAGTGCCTTGGAGATGGGGAGATGAGCCATGGCCCCCAGCTAGAGCAGAAAAGGCTGTTACACCTCCCAGGCCCTGGTCAGGCCTGCAGGAGCGTGTCCTTGGTGCTGCCGTACGGGGCAATTCAGTGTCAGCCCCCTCGACCTGCAGGCAGGAGTTCTGCCAGCCGAACAAACACAAACCTCCTCTGACTAAGTACACAGAAACCGTACTCTCTGCTGGAAATTATTTTCTGCAGTCCTGGGGCCTCTCTCAAAAGCCAAGTCAGCATTTTACACCCGTCTGGGTACCAGAACTACAGTTCAAATTGCACTGTCACTTGTTGAAGACGTCTAGCAGAACTTTTTGTCATCGGGGAATTAATTTCATTGCAGTGGAATTGTTTTACAAGTCTGTGACGATTTCATGGAAGTTTTGCTTCAGAGATAAAGCTGGAGGAGATAGCTATCCAATACTATCAAAAGAGAAAGGTTCCCCTGAATGAAGCCTTGGGGTGTGACCTTGAATTTACTTTCTGCACTGTTTTTCTTTGCAGTGTATATGTCAATATTTTTAAAAGATCGTGTCAAAATGAAATGGTTTCATGTATCTGAAATTAGCGTTTCCTAGCATATTATTTCACAGGAGTATCTGTATTTCAGAGGCAGAGGAATGAATCCTGACTTACTAAATTCCTACATTAAAAAATATAAAAGATACTGCATTTTCCACATGTCCCAAAGCTATTATCTGTTTGAGCCCAAACTCTCCATTTTCTCATACTTTTTCATGAGCATAGTACTAGAGCAAATGTGTAATTCTCTGCAGGAATACACTTAGTGGAAGCAGTAATTCAGGAGTGCAATGATCTTCCTCGGGAGGTGTCTAGATCTCCCCAAATGTTTGACCTCCCTCTGATAGCCTGCAAAAACGCTAATGACTCTAATGCCTCTCACACTCTGTGCCTAATGACAGCCACTCCTGTTGCCAATTAGATGAGATTAGGGGAGAGATGTCTTGTGCATACTGTACATGACAGCCTATTCCTAGAGCCATATATTGCCTCTAAATTGGCTAATGTTGAATTCAGGATGGAAACGGAAAGTTATTTGTGGGAGGCTTGTCCTGAGTCCCCAGCAGGGTGTGAGAATTTGTACTTAGTGCTGATGGTATGGTTATGCTGCACTGCTGATGGATGTAAAAGAGACCTGCCAAGTAGAGACTCCAGAACCATTTCCTAAATAGCAGCGATAAAAATTACTGTTAGAGCCTAGATCTGCACCGTTTTCCTATTTTCCAGGCAACTCCGAGCTACCTAGGGAAGCAAGGACATAATTCGCCCTCAGTGTATCATTATGTGAGTTTTTGTACACTAAGCTTTTTCATACCCACCTCACAAGAAGGAAGATTGAAAGGGAAAACCTGGCAGGAGAGTGAGAAAGAAGAAAGCGGAGAAAGAAGAAAAACAGTGGAGCGGGCTCCCCGGGAGCGGATAATGCGAGAGCGCCGTCACGTCAGACCACATCGGATCGCTGCGTGCTCAGAGGTGTCTTGTGAGCCCATGAGAAAACCTGAACCAGAGTAATCAAACCCAATTCTCATGCATTCCATTGCCCTTCAGGAGTCTAGGTGGGTACTGGTTTTAAAACACAAATTTTGGAATAAAATATCCTCTCTTGATTTGTCTTATCTATTTTGAACATGACACTAAATTCTCGCCAGTCAGAAATTTCCATTGAAAATCTGTGTTGCACAAAAACCAACTCTTTCTTAGAAGCAGAATTTTCTTTAAAAGCTTTTTTTTCCCCCCTGATGTCTGACCAAATGTTTCAAACCAAATGTTTCAAACTAAAATGTTCCAAATCAAAATGTTTCAAACCCTTGGAATATGAGTTAAAACAGAGTGGATTCTATTTAAAACTTTGTTGGTATTTATGTTGCTCAACTTTTCTTTTTTTCTTGATGTATATTTTTTTCTTCGGTATTTCTTTCTTTTCAAATTCTTCGTGGCAGTGGAAAAATTACAAGGAAAAATCTACAATTTAGCTGCTCTTTTTCAAAGCTGATTAAGTTGTGCGTTAGCAGTTTCAGTTTCAATTATTTTCCTTCTTAAACTAGTTTTTCTAATTTTACATAGTCCTAAAAAGTCATATGAATCAAAATTAAAAACTAAAAAGTGAAATAAAAGCATTGACGTTCTCAATGGTATTTGCTTTCAGTGATCAAAACTAAAAACAGCAAAAAAAAATTTCTTTGGGAGAAATAGAAGAAAGTGTGCAAACATTAAAAACTGTAAACCAGTCTGCTGTTATTCACCTGAATGAGAAGCAATTCTGTATTGGGGACTTTAATGTGAAACAGTTTTGCTGTTTTTGTAACAGCTTTAATCCACGCATACGTTTTTGCAGTAATAAAAACAAAACAAAACAAGGTACATTCAAAGCTGATTTTCTCCAGCATGAGTAGAAATTGTCCTTCCTGATGCCTATAGCAGATACACTTTTTTATTGTACAAACAGAATCTATCAAACACATCTATCCTCCACACACACACACTTCTTTAATAGGAGAATATTTTAAAAAGAGGAATGTACATAACAGTGTTAGGAATGTATAAAAATTAAATCTCCTTCAGTTTTATTTTCACATATGCTGAGTGGTAAAGTCACATCACAGACAGGTCATATTAAAAAAAAGAATATATGTCTGCTAGCACATTCTCATTTGCATTTTTTTTATTTACACACTCTCTAACAGAGTTTTGTGTTTGGCAATCTAATCTAGTTTTAACTTGCGCCCTCCAGAAACTATATTTGTCCACAGTCTGTCCCCCTTCTTGGTCACAGGGAAGAATTTTTTTTCAGGCAATTTTTAGATCCCCTCTGCCCTCCTGTTGCAATTCAGGAGGATTCATTATATCCTGTCAGGAGGTTCTGACTGATATTCCCAACACTGGACTCCTCTACGGGGGCAAATCTCAGGCTCTATATTCCTTCTTCTTTATCTTCAGATAGATAAAAATTAAAATTATTTGTAAGAAAGACTGCAAGATATATTTGTCTGCTTTAACTTCTTAATTCTGGTTTATCCTGTCATGTTAAGATCAAGAACATGTTGATTGCAATCTTAAGATTATAGAGAGCCTGATACAATAAATAAACTAAAGAATATTAATCCCTTCATCCTCCACTTTTTTGCTATCTTTCCTAAATTTCATGCTTATCATCCTGCAACATGAAGCCATTATTGAGAAATTTTTTATCTCTTCCTGACACTTTTTCCTTCTATCCCCACTCGACTCTTTGCCTATTTCCTGATTTTTTCTCTTTCCAGCTATTAGGCTGAAAGTGTCGCACAGGACCTTCACCTAGAGACAGCTTTTACCATCTGTAGCTGGGGGTCTCTAGATGCTTCCTCGTTAAGTTTTATTGGTGTGTTGGTTTAGAGGAATAACTTTAGCCAGTTGGTATTTCTAGCTGTGTAGACTGGCAATTCATGTCATAACCACAGTTACAATCTCCATCTTAAAAATTAATTAAGCAACCTGCTTCTCTTTTATGCCCAAAGCTCCCAGGAATATTTTTCACAGGGTAACGTTCAGATTCGTTTCCTGTGGTATACTGAACCAGAAATAAACATGACCTGTCATCATCATATCTGTTGTTTATCTCCCGTGTCGTGATTTATGGAGAACTGGGAAATGAAGGTTGAAGAAATCAATATTTCTTTTGGAGGACTCCTTTGCCTCCCCACCCCACAGCTGTGAGATCCTGGGGAAAGTCACACAGCAGATCAGATGCTGGTTCATCTGCAGCCAGTAACAGAATATTTTGGGCAAGTGTATATCCCACCAGGTCAGCTGCTAATATTTCGCTCTTGCTTTTCAGCGAGCAGGCAGGCATGAGATACTCTGACTAAGACCCAACTTGCACATTCCCACTAAAGCTTAATTTGGCCGCATTGCAACATCTGTGTTGTGCTCAGCCCAGTATCTCTCTGTGCTTCCAGGGTCGAACTCATCTATCATCACAGGCAGCAGTTTGGAAGATAGCAACTGCTGCTGCCTCTGGCTCCAACTTACTGACAAAAAGAAAAGAAAAAAAGGACTAATTCATATTTTAGAAGGTGTTCAATAGATGAGGCTACCCTTCTAGGCAGAGTCAGGCCAAGTTTCTCCCCAGATATTTCTCCCACACAAGAGGTGCATGCCCTTGAAATTTAATAAAGAGAGCAAATGACACTCCATAATTTTCGTCCCAAGCACTGACTGAAAGGTGACATTACACAATAAGAGTAAATCTCCTGCTCCGCTTATACCAGCCAAGAACCCAGAGACATTTCTGCCATAACTCCCAAACCAAAATAGCAATTGGTGAAATACAACCTGCATGCTGTTGTTAAAAACAAGTGTGAGTATTGTAGTTAATGCTTGGCAGCAAGCTGGGGAGCCAAAGTTCACCAGAGGGGCCCCGCTGGGGATTCCTGGAGGCACTGCATAAATCTCCTCTCCACTCCCTGTCACTGACACGCTGTGTATGGGAGCACCCCGAAAAATATGCCCCAGGCTCCCGGCAGCGAACACCAAGCCCACGTCACAGCCCAGAATAAACAGCGCGGATGCACAAGTCCCCTGTGTGCATGCACGCACAGAGGGGCCAGGGGCAGCTCTTCCTTTGATGCAACAGATAATCAGTTCTTCCTTTGATGCAATACATAATCTTGATCAGATAATTGTTAACCAATTCTTAAAACTCATTTGGCTCTTACTGGGGTTTTCTATCTGATAATCGTGGCCTGATCCTTTCAGTCCTCACAGGCTCAGCAGCCACCACGAATCTTCCCCCAGTAATTTGGTTTCTGACTCAACAGCTCAGAGTCACATCTTTTAGGGAATCATTCAGCCTTATTTTAAAGGTTCAGAGTGATGCAGAATTTACCTTCTCTCTCCCAAAGCTTAAATACATCCACTTAAAAAAAGCTTATTGAAAAGCTGTACCTTGTATTAGATTTGAACGGTTTGGCAGTCAAATCTTGTTATACCTTTGTCTGCCGGACCGAAGAGCCCTGTAATATCAAATATCTCCTCTTCACATAAGTAATTATAGAACATGATTGAATTGTTTCTTAAGCTCTTTTACAAGTGAAACAAACAGATCCCCTCTAATCTCTCATAGTAAGCATGTTTTCCAGGCCACGATCCATCCTGGCAGGAATCAAGAGGCGGCTGAAGTCAGAGGACCTACACCAGTCCTCATCTCCTTAGGATCTGATCCCTAAAATGCTAACCTGAATATTTACAAATTAGAAAGTGCTTAGGTATGTAATTAGACACATTCTACTTTCACACCTTTTACTCAGTTCACAGAAAACATTCACTGTGTTGACCACAAGCGCTCCCATTAAATATAGAATATTCACACACCTATTCGAATACACAGACTACCTGTAAATGCAAAACTAAGCAAAATTCAGAATATTTATCCAATAGAAAATTCTGACATCTCACCTTCTTATTTTATCCCAGCTTAAAACCTGACATGTTAACATTTGTCAGAGAGAAAATTACGTTTTTACTCAAAATGACAGAACATTGTGTTTTCATATCCTTCAGTACAGACACATCACATCACCATCCCCCAAATTAAAGTACTTCTGTGCCGATCAATGCTGCTGTGATTCTACATTGCCTCATCATGGTAAATTGCCTGGCAGGGACTGCAGGTTGGTACCCTAATGAACATGCTGAATGCTCTCTGAAGCCATGCTCCCTCTCCTCAGCTGGCTCCTGCCTTCGGGGCCGGGCAGGAACAGAGCAACAAGAAATCTGCACGGCACTGTGTGAAATGGAGGCTTTCTGGGAGCTTAGCTTAGGTTATCAGGCTAAGTTGTAACACTGGCACTTGGCCTCATGCTGTACCAAGCTGCTCTGAAACATTTTAGGCAAGCAGAGCATAGCAGAATTGTCTGATCCTGGCTGAAGGATGAGTGAAGTATTTCATACTTGCAGGATGCCCTGCAGAAATTCCTGCTGACTGCTTTTCACACAGATACATCCATACACGGACATTGAATGAGCGTCTACACGCATTTTGCACAGAGAAACAGAACTGCCACATAAACTCCAGCATAAATATAAATCACAAGCAAACACACATCCTGAGCACACACACTCAGCATACCCAAAAATCAGATGGCCAGCCCAAATACATGCCCAAAGTGCCCCCACCAATAGAGGAGATGAGTCTTAGGAGAGGATGACTTCCTTGCTTTGAGAGTTTCTCTCTACTTACTATGAAGTACTTAAATGTCTGATTTAGACTAGAAGCTAAACTTTAACATGGCTAAAATGACACATTATAGACACCAGCATGAGGCAAAAACACATAAACATTTAGCTAACCTATGGATGCATGCAAGCAAGCACAAAGCATGAGTATATGGTATTGTTATTACAAGCACATGCCCAGTTATTTACTCTGCAAACAGAAACAGAAACCCTTTTTACCAGCTCCCAAAACTTAATGCAGGTCCTGCTTATCTTCTTCATGCCTCTCCTTAAACTGATCTCTGCAGAATCCGAAATCTACTTTTACAATGAAAACGTTGCTCTTCTGTCATCAAAGCTGTAAAGATCAGATTGAAAACATTAATCTGACAAGTTAAGAGAAAAAAGGGGAAAGTGGTCGAAAGAAACCAAAATCTATCAGTTTCTCAAAACTTATTACTTACTCAGTCTTGCTCTGTTATTTTTAACGCTGTTGGCAGCACTGCAACAAGCCCATGCACATTAAAAGCACATTCACAAGGAAAACCTAAAAACATAAATACGAGTAGATATTACTGGCACGGACTCAACGTATGTGTGCATATCTTACCACCACTGGGCAAATGTAGATGTACAAACTCTACGGATGAGGGCACATTCTGCAAAAGTATGTATGTGTAACACCTGCAAATACTCAACAGGCATCCTGCACAATAATCGCACCACCACAATTATGCACACACAAACACTGCAAACCCGCACGCCTACAATTTTGGAAGCACAAAACAGTCTGACTTTCTGAGTAGAAGCAACGAAAATATTTTCATTTGTAATTGATACTTTGAAAGTAAATGAAAAATTTTGTTTGGGTTCAAATTAAAATGTCAATTTTTGGCTAGAATAAGAAATGAAATGCTTTTACGTCAAAATAACAATTTAAAATGACAGATTTGCTTCGGTTTCAATTTAAATTGTTGCTTTGTTTTGAAAAAAAAATATTTAACGCAGAATGAAAACAAAAATGAGCATTGTGTTTTAATGGGCCAACCCAAGACAAAAATACGGCTTGGAGAAAATGAAAACCGACTGGAGAAATTGTAATGAAAATTTTTTCGTTCAAGTTTTCTCTTGGGAGGCTTTATTTTTTTAGACAGTGGTAACGCACACGTACAACTCACTTCTTATTCTACATATCCATTTGATCTGTAAGAATATTTCATAAGGACACACTCTGAGCACTTTACACACACACAGGCACTCATGGGCACTTCATGTTTGTGCTTTTGACACGTGTGTGAGCATCAAACACACCTTAGCCCACACTGGACACACACATGTGGTCTCTGTTAAGAAACCCAAGAAATAAAGCCAATTTTAGATCAAGTGAGCTGTGGTCCCCTGGCTCAGGTTCTACTGCAGGTGATTCTATAAACAAAGTTTAGCGCCAATGTGAAAGAACAAATATGCTATAAATAGTTCATGACTTCCAAAAGCCCTTGTCTCATTCCAGTCCTTGTTCTAAACCAAACCAGCTCAGATGGGCTGAGAGCACTTCAAACCCACTCCTCGAAATAAAACGCTGGAAATAAAGAAGAACAGCATGAAGGCAGTAAAACAAAATAGGAAAAGGAGGGAGGGGGCAGCAGGAGCAGGGGGAGAAAGGCTTTAATTTATTGGGGAGAACGCTGGGAATGTAAAAAGAGCGGGAGTGGAAGGAAGAAAGGGGACATCACCCTGCCTGATCGCAATTGTCATTAAGTTGCGGCGGGGGGATTAAGTTGCAGTGTGGGTGCAAGTGCACGCGGCCCACCTCCAACCCAAACCTCCTCGGCATCTGATTCTTCCCTGCTCGGAGTGATTTAATGCCCTGGCCCATGCGGTTTATTTACTGCCTTTTGCTCCATTTAATTGAACCCAGGGGCCTTCACACCAGCACGGGTCAGTGACGAAGCATTTGTTACCTGTGCCAGGCAGCACACCAGAGGCAGGGGAGAGGGAGGCAATCGGCCACTCAAGCACAAAAAGCAACAGTTGGAGCCTGTGCAGGGGGAACGTGCTTCACTGCGGATTCTGATTAGTTTTATGAAGCAGGAGGTTACTCTAACATCTGGAGGGAGTTTGCAAGGAACTGAGACAACACGGGCCCGATGCAGCAGACTTCGCATATAATGTGTTTTTACACCCAGCCAGAGGTGTTAGGAGAACTTGAGAAAATCCCCAAATTCTCTGGAGCAGATTAAGTGCCCTAAACACAGCTAAGGAGGCAACTGGTTTAACTATAACCTTTATAGCTGCTGAACGTCAAATAACAACAATTACCATGCATTTAAGAGTAAGGACGCAAGAATATCGAGGTATTTACCTACACAAAAAATTGGGGGTTGCAGTAACTAAACGAGGCGACACAAATTACTATTGTTTTATTAAAATTAAGATCTAGAGAGATTAAACAAAACTGGAATCATACATAATGCAGTATTTCCATGTGCTGGCTGACAATTCAGTCTTCAGTGACAGTGGAAAAGTCTGCACAGAAATGAAGTGGCAACGATAGAGTGATAGTGGATCTCCAGGAGAGGTCACTGTGTTATGACAACATATAAAAGTTTAAGGTACACACACAGCAAACAGTGCCTAAAAGAAAAAGAACAGACTGGGAGCACATAACTCAGGAATACAAACAAGTTGGTCACAAACGCCACGCAGTGAGCAAATAAGAATACAAGTACCAGAGACATGTTGAAGAGTTGTGGTCAGTGTAAAAGCATGCGATTCACGCAGAAAAAAGAAAAAAGAAAAAAGAAAAAAGAAAAAAGAAAAAAGAAAAAAGAAAAAAGAAAAAAGAAAAAAGAAAAAAGAAAAAAGAAAAAAGAAAAAAGAAAAGGAAACACACGCTATGGTTCTGAGCACTGCAGTAAAGAAGAAATGTGCTTTTTTTATTTTTTCCCCCCACAGGAATCCATGCAAACTACATTGCTACTGTTAATGGCTATATAGACTTCTGGCAGCTAAATGGACTGCCAGACATTACAACAGTAGCAATGAGAGACTAAGAAAAGAGGTATTTCAGCAGGCATCCCATACCCAAAAAGCAAAATGGTTTGGTTTTCTTTCAGAAAGGTTGTGGCAATTATCCGTGAAAATGATTATCTCCATCAAATCAAATGGGGACACTGTTAAAATTGCTAAAATTCTTTCAAAGTTGCAGAAATTACTCACTAAGCTATTCCAGAGCAAAGAAATGTCCCAGAGGTGTGATATCTGAACAAAAAGTGGCCCAGATTAAACTGTTCCCTTGGGAGAAATTTCATCCTGGGGAAAAAAAAAGTCCCAGGTGTCAAGCAGATAAAATTTTGTTCAGAAACATAAGAGCGGACAGCCTTTTTCCCTGGAAGCACAGATAAAACTCAAACACGCCATCAAAACAAGAGCAGAAGAAAAAAGCCCATTGCATTTGTCAGTACAACATGAGAGAAATTTTGTCACTTTTTTTCCGTATGTCAGCCAAACCAGGTTTTATGGTACTATTACCCAATGTTGTATATGTGAACAGATTATCCTCTTTGTGTTTTGTTTCATTCCAAATAAATGTGCCAAAAAAAAATGGAACCATGGTCTGTAGCAGGACTATTTATATAAAAATTCTAGATGACAATACTGAATGTTATGTGGGTATGACCTAAATATTACAGTATCTTGGCATGATATCATGCTGAATCAAAACACATACCAGAAGTGTAGACAATGCCAGTCAAATATTTTGAGAGGATGAAGAATGACATGGGAGTTGTTGGATAAAGGCAGACACTGGAGATTTAACAAGGCCTAAGACATACATGGCTTCTGCAATGGTAAACATCTGAGAACAGGATTCTAAATCAGCATTTCACGTCCAGCAGAGAAAACATAAAATCCTGTTTTGGTAACTGGACAAACACTTATCCCCCAGTATGATCCAGTGGTAAAAACTGAGGGGTTTGAATTATGACAATCAAGTGTGTCTGTGAGCTGCTGCTAGACAGTGGATGAGACTTTGGAAAGAAATGATCTTTGAGGGATGGACTAGATGATCTTTAAGGTTCCTTTCAACTCAAACCATTCTATGACTCTACAATGCTAAACCAATCACTTTTACTGGTCTCAGACTTGCCTGGGATTGTAAGGACACGCAGTGCTTCTTGGGCCTATGTCATGCATAAGTTCAGTCAGGCTGAAAGCAAGATGAGGAAGAAAACAGCAAAACTCTGAGCCATGTCCCATAAACTGTAAATCTCTAAACCGATGTGTGTGTATGGTTGCATCACCAAACATTTGAAAGGTTTCAAAAGGAATAAAATCTGCAAAATCAGATCAGTAGCTAGGCAAAGTTGTCAGCTTACCGGCACAAACTTTTCCAGTTCATCAAGGTCTCAGCTTTAGACTGTAATAGTGCAAAGGTACTAGAGTTGAAGAAAGTGAACAACCCAGAATAAAGATAGCTAGTAGGTAATCTGGTCCCGTACTCATCTCAGAAATAAGAAATGTAGTTATAGTGCCTTCCCTGTTAGACATTTTCATAAAGAAAAAAATACATGCTGACAAATACCATTGGGAAAAATGTAAAATTGGATGAGGACAAGATGTTTAATAGTGAATGAACTAGGAAGTTTATTTATATCACATGCTTGATTGTAGGGTTAAATGTTATTTGCAGAGTGCCACACCAGAGCTGGTTTTACCAAGTGAAATGATTTCCACTAAAGGCCGTTTTGAACTTTATCAAATGGAAGGGGACCTGATTGTAAAACAGAAGGCTTCAATTGCTTCAGAGAGAAAATCTGAAAGAGGGATCAGGGATTAGAGAGAGTTGCCAGGAAATATTTGATAAGCAGCAGACCTAAGGAACTGTTATGTGTCCATTTTCAAAATCCCTTTCTTTCCTGCTGTGCAAAAACAAGAGCATTACTTGGCTATGTGTGAACCACAGAATCTGAAACATCTGGAGGGTAGTTAGACAAAAGGAAGGACAAAGAAGGAAGCATTTATGTATTCTTGTTCCCTCAACAAAATGGATATTTTTCTGCAATGTGTGCTCCATAAGTCCTGGGTATGCTGCAGCATGGGGAAAGGGGCTGGAGTCTGTCTAAATCTCTCTGCTGAGGACAGACACAGCTTCAGCAGAGTAAGGGCCCTTGCATATTTCTGGCAACAGAATGAATAAATTAAAGGTGTCATAGAGAAATATGATTGACTTGGATTCACGGGTTTGCAGCAAAGAGAAGAGACATGAAAACCTGGAAGAAAGTAGGTACCAGGAAATGCCCATTAAAGCTGTTTTCACTTTGGTTGAAATGGGAAATGTCTGTGCAATGAAAGTCCACACCAGTCAGAGCTCCTTGGATCATGGGTCAGCCTGCCCTGGAGCTGGGGATCCTAGAGGGACACTTGGGCCCATGGTAAAACAGAACAGTTAAGGCTGCCATGAGAGTAGGAGGGAGCACCAGGTAAATTATTTTTTAAGTGCTTACCTGGATTTCCCTTTCCCAGACCTTATCAGGCAGTTCCCTGACGTGGTAAAAATTAGGTGATTTGTTTCCTCCTCCTTCACCCCACAGAGCATCCTCCTGTGAGAAATTATGGGACTTGCCATCCCATTTTTGACCTTTTTGCATCAATTCATTGGTCCTGCTAATCAAGGGGGTGGCAGCTCTGAGCAGGTAGTAGTGAGGAGCAGAGGAAAGGAAATGGGCTTTAAGTGGTGAGGTTTAACCCTTGAGGACTCCTGCAGAGAGAAAACCCACAGGAGAGGGCCTCCTCTGTTAGTTTCTCTTGCACCACCTTTGCTGCGGTTCTGTTGCATCAGGACTCAGCTTGTCACTCATTCACCTCTAAGAAAAATCCCGAAGCACAGCAAGGAGCCATTTGGAGGTGGCCACCAGCACAGCAGGAGCAGCTGACAGATCAGTCAGCACAGAGCGGTCGGAAGGATTAACACTTCGTGGGAGCAACAGGGAAGGATGTTCACCTTGTGCTGAGTTGAGAAAGGCATACGAGCCTCTTCATCAGGACCTTTCCTGTTGAGGCGGGAACAAAGATTCAAACCAAAGCAAATGATATCCTGCAAACTGTGATTACAAGCTATGAACAAGGTACAAAGAGAGAGGAACGACAGCTTCTGTCTGGACAGAAATCTTTAGCTTCCATGTTTCTGGGTGTGGGCTCAGAGCGGGGTTTCCTCACATCCCCTAAAAACTGGACCAGTAGCTCATTTTTGGCACTATGTATATTTGCCTTGAGTCTTTTTCTGATGGCAATGTGACAGTAGGAGAAGCAGGGAGAGAAACGATGCCCTGAACACTAGGTTGGACTATTGCTTGTGAACATCTGTCCTGCTTCACTGCTGAGGTGGAGACCTGGGATAGCTATGTCACCAGCTGCTACTGCCAATTTATGCACCATGCCATTGAGCCCTGCTTGGAACAAGTCTAATTTACATGCTGCTTAAAACAGTGGTAGCAGCACATTTCCCCCTATTTACGCAGGGCTTTAGGGACAGCAGGAGTGCTCGTCCAACACAGGTGTCTTGTAACTCTCCCAGTGTCACAGCTTGGTGCTAGAATGAGGAGCTGTAAGCCCATTGTTCAGGGGCCTTTCCAGCTAGGGACAAGGGGTCAGTTATTTGTGCTACAGCCAGCGGGGCACAGTGGAAGAGATGAGAGTAGACCCTCATGTCCCATGAAGTGGCTGTTGGGCTTGACATAAGGCAGCTGCCAAGCAAAGGCAGCACTTAAAATACTTGGGCATAAAGGGTGAAAGGATAAGTAGTTCCTACTCAGGCTATACAAGATCATTTTTTATTTGATTTTGTCAGTAGCCACCTTGTTGAAGTGCTCTTTTTATCAGCTCAAAGAAAACAATTCAATATACCCTCACTATTAAGAATTTCGAATCAGCATCTCTGGGTATTTCCAGCAAGGAATTTCAGCAAGCATGAAAAACAAGAACTTGTATGCATGATATTCCTAAGGTTTAAAATAAAGCAATAAAACCCCCAAACCTCTCTGACAAGACGTCTTCAGTTGAACACGCTACTACTTTATAAACATTGTAGACTGAGCTATACATAAACTAGAATTGGGGGGACATAAGATTTGACCTTTTTTTTTTACATACTTCATTTAAGCTGTGTTACAACGATGTTTTCTGTATTTTAAGAAGCCCATGAAGAGATTCAGATGCTGTCTACGCAACAGTACATGACCATGAGAGCAAGACGAGGAAATACAGAATACATTCTTTCTCAGCTTTTGTGAATCAAAAGCATCTTGAACAAGTGGCATGGCCGTTGAAGGAACCAAAACCATACAGGGGACATCTCTTGTAGTTGCTTATGCAATAAATGAATGGAAGAACCAGCCTTTGAGTCCAACATTCTTGTTTCCTCATGCCTTTCCCTATGCCATTAGTCAAGGAGACTCAGCAGGAAGGAAGCCTCTAAGATTAAGTGCTCATCAGTAAATACAGAAATCAATTTGCACTGGCTTTGGTGGGGGGCTGGAGATTAAACACTGATAGACCAGACCCCCACGTAGCACATGGCATCTGGATGTGATGCACTGCCACTGTGACAAACTTCTATTGAAGATGGTTCTGCGGATCAGCCAAAACAGAATTTCACCGTAGCACTGTAAACCATATTAGTTATTTTCCTCACACCCTATCTCAGAATCAGGTGAGTACTTCAGCTGTGATGAAAATTTGCAAGAAAAGTTTAAAAGTGGGAAGATCCTTTCTTCCCTGCTCCACAAAATGGTTGGTGTTTTCTTCCAAAATACGGCCTATGCAAATGGTAACGTCTGAACAGTTACATAAACGGAACTGGAAAGACTTAAACTTGGGCAAAATTAAACATGTATCTGCCAATTTGTTTATTGTGATACTTCATAGATGTTAACACCACAGGGCTGTTACCTCTGAATCTGATGTAATGCAAATCACATCCTCACTCAAATATTTGTTTCCTTACTTATGTAATATCCTCTATTGAAATGGGTGAAAAATTCCCATTTCCATGACCTGGAGAAGGCTTTCATGAAGGAATTGCCCAGCAGCCTGGGACTGGTCTGGAAAGCAACTTTCAAATAGACATACATTCTTAATTTGAAGTCTCCAATCCATTACAAATTTAGCTTTCTATTGATACGCTGATTAATTATACTAAAGGTTGAGAATCTGTATGTTTTATTTAAATTTGCATTTTTCTAACCTCAGTTTCCAGAGGCCACATTTTACTATACCACCATCAGCTAGATTAAAGGGTCTCAAAATTACACACATCTCTGCCTTTTGTAGACTTCTGATGATGATTGATTTACCCATTAATGTTCCCTTTCATGGGCTAAAAAAAGTAAGCTCTTTTAGTCTCTCATTTTAATGCATGTTTTCCAGAATTCTTTCTTTCTTTCTTTCTGTTCTTCATACCTTTTTCAGTATTCCAACATTATTCTATGAACCAATACCAAAAACAAGCAGTGCACCTAAGGAGTAACCTTTGGAGTAACCTACACAGAGGTTTCATCACCCCCTCAGAACAAAATCATTTGAACTGCTTCTTGTTTTTCTTCTTGTCTCTTTGTCTGTAGTCCCCTTGAATGATCAGAGTGTCTGTACTAATTTTCAAATCCCAAACTTAGTCACTCAGAGGATTCAGGCTGCGATGTTTCTTGAAATGTTTACTAGAGGAAAACACCTTAATCTAAGTTTGATTTAACATTAAGTGTCGGTCAGTAATTTTACAAAAAAGAGACAAAGGATGTTACAATTAATCCTAAAAGTGAATGGAGCTAATAATAACGTGAAGATTACACAAACATATATCAAACTTAGACATCCTTACATTGCAATTCATAGATTTTTGAAAAAATGTTCCCATTTAAAAACTATTGATTCTGCTTTAGAGATCTGTGGAAGCACAGCTTAGAACAAATACAGGAGATTGTTTTGTCAAAAGTGTGAATTTTGCATTTTGCAAATAAGAAACATATATAGAAATGGTTGAATACAGTCACATGTGTGCAATACGAGTTCAAGAAACAGGCAGACACAAATGTGAGGTTTTATGTGATTACACATTGCAGAGTCTCTGCTACTGTCAAATGATATTTGCACTGACATAAAGAAACTCAAAAACATAAAATACCGTGAAACATTAAATTTTCCAGAATTAAGAGGAGAAAATAAACCAAGAAAAAACTTTTCACTTCAGAATGCCTCATCTCTTTTTGCATTGAGAATAAAAAAATCCTTTTACAGACTCACAGCAGCTCTCTCCAGGCAGGCTAAAGGGTGCTTATTTATAACATTCATGTTTGTATAAGGCACTCTGTCCAGTCAAATACTAAAAAAAAAAAAAA
>VZTA01025666.1:78366-122930 GCA_013398855.1 Mohoua ochrocephala
AAAAAGAAGCAGCATATATAAATCTTTTTTTTGCACTTACTAGAATCTGTAATCATTCCCTTAAGTGACGTGTTTCTGTAATTAGGAAGTTTGAGAGAAACCTTTATAGGCAAATCTGACTGATTTCTTTTTCATTAATTAGGCTAATTCGGGAAAGAAGCATTTTAGGAACCATCCTGATTGTTAAAGAACAATCATTTGAAAGAGGTATGTACTGAGATACACTCACTGTGTCTGACTTCCAGTCTCAGTTCAAAAAGCACCCCGGAGGTCAGCCAGGAAAGTACATGTGCACATAGAAGGCAAAGCAGAATAATTCTGTTTAAAGGAATAAATTCTAGTAAACCTGGAGAGAAAATACAGATGTCATGTCAGTCTGCAAGTGAATCATTAGATGGTACTAATTTGTTGAAGTCAGGAGTCAATGAAGACGGTGAAGTCATGGGAGAATTGTGCTCCAACGGTTACATCACTGATTATTTCATTTTAATGTCCATGAACCAAAACTATCAGGTTGTCCCAGCATTCATGCAGGACTCTTTATGGAGTAATCAATAGCCAATGCCAAGGATGCCACTGGTTTTGAGATCTGTTCTCTGCCAACTTTTACTTGTCACTCATAATTTCCTACATATTTTTTCCAAACAGTGACAGGAACATAAGGATGAGAGGAATTTAAATCCCCTAAAAGTAGGCTGTTGAACAAGCCAGGAAAAAAGGGATTCAGCTTCTAATAGATAACAGTTCCTTAGATATGCTTCCATCTCAAAATACCATTTGTACAGAGAACAAACGTGCTGATGATGTGGTAAGCCATTTGGCCCAAAAGAGGAAATTACATTCAAGTCCAAAATATTGAATCACTTGGATACGGTTTTCATAGTGAAGAGAAAAAAGGTATTTTTGCTGCAATTGGCACTAAAGAAAACAGTTTTAGAAAGGCCTGTCCTTGCCAGTTTTTGTAAACAGCTGTGCCGGGTGACCATCTGAGGGTGAGGAGGGCACTTTGGGGTGGGAAAGAGGAGAAGGCACACGCCAGTATGAGGTTACCAATTGCAAGGATGGCCTTCATCCAACTGCATTATGTCAGCCCAGGAGTCCTGATGTTAAGGATTAGTTCTGCTTTGTATGACCTTCTGAGTTTCTAATATCACATCTGACAAAAATCACAAGACGTTACCAGGTCTCTCAGCTCTGACTGGTATTGATCTACGCGAAGGTTTCTGGTACACGTCAGTCAAGACAAAGTCCCACACAGAAACCAGTTGCGAACACGAGATGTTCCCACTTAGAGCGACATGTTAACACTTCCAGTGAGACACCTGCACTTTTCAGGAACTGCACGGGCCAGGATTTCTTACAGCTGAGGGAAGAACACTTACTAGAGTGTATCTCAAACTACAGCTATCCTGTGGGAATATCTGTGACACGTCACCATCTGTGACAGTACCCTATCCATTGCAACACCTCCAAAGTAAGGGAGAGTGCAGGGGTTTGTTTTGTTTCTTTTCTATGACCCACCGTATTGCCTTTAGCAAGTTCACTTCTCTTTCCTGAAATAGCATTCACAAATTTTTTACTAAATATGCTGTATGAAGTATGCTCTTTCATTATGGGGAAAAATTCTTTCAAGCTTGTCACACTGTCATATGATAGCACAGATGTCCTACAGCCATTACTTCATACAAATCATCAGAGCAATGTTAAGCTTCTTAGAAGCTTTTCTGTATGTGCATGCTACCTATATGCAAAAAAAAAAAAATGTCTAGGATGGCTGATAAGTCATTTGTTTGATTTATAGACTAAAAGAGAAATGTCCAGAGCTGCACGTTGGTCACTGTTATGTTATTAAATATTTTTTCTGGTCATTCTGAGCTAATCTGCTGACACACTGCCAGGAAAACAACATGCTATGCTCCCGGATTGCTCGGGGTTAGGATAACTGATGACATCAGATGGATTTGTAGCAAACTTGAGTTTGAAACTTTGTGATGCATGAGTGATTCTTGGAGAAATTATCAGTCCTCACAGATCAGTGCAAAGGACAAAAATTAAACAAACCCTTAGGTCATGGAGGTGAAAAGAAGGTAGCCTAAAAAATGGCAGGGAGGGCTGGCACAGTAGCAGGAGGGTGTGCTGTTGGCACCCAGCACTGCCACACACATATTTGACTGCATGGCGCTTCTTGTGTGGTGCATTCCAGTGGATGTGATTATCTTCCTGGCCACAGGAGAACGACATTGTTATCTGGCTGTTACCAAAGGCAGTGTGTGTCCATGAACTCTTCTTGCCTTCCCAGGAAGCCCCATTTTCCACAACATGCTCAGAGAACCGCCAGCAGTCAGTCTTCTATTCTGTCACGTAGAAAGTGTTGGCAGAGAGTGCTCTGATGAATTACAAAATCTAAATTGCACATGATTTGAAACAGCTCGTGATTTAAAATTGTAAGGGGTTGCTCAGATTTAGGGACAATACTGGCTATTGATTGAAAAAATAATTTTCTGTGCTAGTTGTGCTGCCCAGAATAAGTAGGAGAGAAACTTCTATGAGCACAATGGAGGAAGCAGAAACCACTTATCAGAAACCCAGATAAAAACAAAGTTGTCAATCCTTGCCCAAATCTTGAGGTAAACTCCTGGTTTTACTAGTGCAGTGCTTCCTTGCCTACCCACACCTGCCTTCCTCTTTTCAACAACATTCTGCTGCCTGACCTGGAAGACTATGAAATCTGTTGTGCACCTTCCCCCATCTACAAGAAGGGAGGCCCAAGCTGCATTGATATGTACCTCCTTAATAACCTCACCCTGATCCAGTCTCTGAGCACCCTTTATTTTGTGCACTGAATGAAGCAGGTAACTTACAAAAAAAAGTAGAGTCACAATTAAGTTAACAAAATTAACATTGCAACACACTTCCAAAAAAGGTTGAGCTAAGCTTGGGCAGGCAACTTTAATCCCATGATTTCTTAACTTTCAAATGTATAACTCCTTAGAATTTTTATTCTTTTAATATTTTTAAGCAATTTGGCACACAGAGGCATATGAAGTATGAACTTCTGCAAGAGGCAGCCATGAGGCCACTTCTCCTGCCAGCATTAACCAGCAGCAGAAGGGAAGAGAAGATGAGCTCCTTGCCTGGAGCTCCAACTGTGCCAGTACACTCAGTGAATAACCCACTCAAGTGACGCATCTCCTGAACCTCTGCCCCTCTCACCCCAGCCTGAACCAAGCTTGCATGTGGCTGCATGCCTGAAAACCCACTCAGTAATAATAAAATTGTGTCTATTGTCTCTTGCACACATTTGCAGGATTACTTTTCAGATTGCCCCATTCAGGTCTCAGTATTTCTCTGTGCTTTATAAGAAAGGCAAGCATAGGCTCGGCCTGCCTATCATACATGTGCAAATACTGCTGCTGCTTGCACTCAGAGCACAAGGGTGCAGCCTGTGTGCATCCATCACATCCTGACTCACATCCAGGGCTATAAAATGCTGCTTGGAAAAATGGTACTTCTGTGCTTTTTGAAGGATGGGCTTTAGTTTAGAGAGACAGACAGAGCCCTAGGGGTGTGTTCTGGGCATTTCCTGCTGGACTATGCAGTTGTAAAGATCAGTCACATTATAAGCCTCACCAACTTGACAGAACCCCTTTAACTGAATCTGCAAATGAAGGCAGCCCCTGGTGGGAAGGAAGGGCCACTGTGGCTTAATTACGTGTTAATGAAAAGCCTGGGCCTTTCCAGTACCAGCACAGAACAACTTAAAGTAACACAACCAGTTGAGGATCACGCTCGAAAAAAAAGTAAGCTTGAAGCCACCTTTGCAGAAATTATACTTCTCTTCCTTTTAGGGATTCTGGTGTGCCCAAAAAGCCTCCAAAATATGAGATGTAAGGTACAATTTTAGTCGACCATTGCAAATTACCCTCTTACACTACCCTGCTGTTCAACTCTCTCCACATCAATGTACTAGCCATGCTTACAGAGTTTTCAGACCTAGAAATTATCATCTCCTGTAAAATACATTGTAAAGCGCAGAAGTCACTTGAAGTCTACCATCTGAATCCCTTTTAACATTGCCTTGAGGGATGGCCTCAATTCAGCCAGTTAATTTCTAGATACCAAGCAATGGTTAGATGTGGTGAGGTCCTCAGTTACAAAGGTTATGCCTGCCAGTCTCAGGTACTGACCTGCTGAGAGACTGAGAGACCATTTTCTCTGTCTTTCCACAATTGTCAAGCAACCAGCAGCATTCACTGATCTGCTGTGGCAAATGAAATGAGGAAGGAAAATAAACCAGTGGTGATATGAACTTCTATGCTGCTGACAAAGGTCCACTACAGGCATAAGATGCACATGTCCATGGATGTTCAGTCATCAGCAGCAATTTTCCCATGAGCTAGCTCTTCATTGATACTCTCCAAATTTTCCACACTGTGGAACAATCATGGGAGTAGAAGTGGAAAAATCCATTGTTTGAATTGTCTGTTGAGACCAAAGAAGGCAAACTCCTTTTGCTATATTCAGCAATTCTGTACCACTTTTAAATGCATCACTGTTTCAAATGACTCAAGAACTGGCTTTCACCATCTCTTGTAGATGGAGTTCCACAGCTAATAAATGTCACTGAAGATTTTTTTTTTCCCTTAGTAGACCACCTATGTTTAGGTTTCTTCATTCTTATCTCATTAGTCAAACTGTAATACTTTACCCTCTTTGGTGTTTGATGCTGGAATTACATGTGGATGGCTCACACAGATTTATAGAGTCTAGAAGGGAACTCTGTGATGATTTAGTTTGACTTTTATATAACATAGAAAAAAAAATGTCAAGCAATTGCTCCATCTCAGCCATTAATTTTTGGCAGAATCAAAGCATAACTTTTTAAAAGACAATGAGTCCCCATTAAGAGACTTCAAGTGGCAGAGAATTTATGATGTCCCTGGGTAAAGCGCTACAACAGATCATTATTCTTATGGTTACAATTTTAATTCTGGGTTTTAGTGACCTGAACTCTGAGTCACCAACACTTGCTAAAACTTTTGCCATTAAAGAATTCTCTATTTTCAGCTCTTCTTGAGTAATACATTAGTTTTCATTTAGCTTGTACCAGTTGTGAGTTTTACACTGTCTGGCTATGGTCTTGCAGTCTTCAGAGAAACAGAGATCTCCGGATTACCCAGAACTACCCAGCAAATGTCACTCATTATGATTGACAGGGATCCCCTTGTCCTCATACCTTAAGAGAGCTGTCTTTGTGCCCTCTGTCTTTCCAGCCTCCTGTCTTTCCATCAAAATGGCCAAAAGAGAGAAAATTAATTTTGAATGAGTAGTTGTTACCAATTTTTCTATTCTACCTTTGTGACACTTTTCATTCAGAAGATCCAAATTATCTGTGCTAAGAGGAACAATTACATGCAGAGTTCATTTTTATGAAGAGAGGGAGCTGAAAGGGAAGGGTCTGAGGAATTTATGCACCAGTTCAGAAAGGAGGAGAGGGCAACCCTTTCCCCCAGAACACTACTGTAACTAAGTTAAATTGTTTTTATAGAAACTTACATAGGCCTTTTCCAGACTAACACCAACTCTGAGTAAACAGGATCTTGGCTTTTAAGGATTCCTCCCAAAAGCCTTTTCACATGCAGAGCAGAAGGGAATTTATCCTAAGCACCTAAAAAACTTTGACAATAGTAATAATAATAATCTTTCACTGTGGTTTACACATTTGGCCTTGTTGGACACACATTTCTGTACCAGCATAAACTGAGGATTGACTTCATTTTTACCTTTGAATTACTGCCTCAACTGTTGATACAGTCACACTTCATCCTTATCTTGGTATAGATTATCTTTCTCTAGTAAAGAACTCAGCTACACCAATCAAAAGAGGTGTGGATTCACTCACCACAGGTGACTCCCAGAAGCACCACCTGCAGTCTGTGCTGGCCTGGATCATGCTGTGCATTAATGGCCATGCAGTGGCAGAGTCGCCTCCTCTACCCATCCTGTCCCACTATTAGCACTCTATCTTCCACAGGATAGGATGGATACAAGTGAGAGACTGGATGCAACTTTTAACTAAAGCAACAGGACAATCATGTCTAAGTAAGGGGCTTGCATAATAAATCCACAAAGAGAACTGGCCCAAGTTTCTCTGAAGACTGCAACACCATAGATTGCTTGTAGCTCACCTCCTCAGCTGATTCAACCTCTGTTTTAAGATAAAGTCAGGAGGACATGAATGCAAAATCACAGAATTCAGACCAGAAAGCCATTAGGCCATTCTGATCTCCTCCATCTCCTACAGAGAACTATGTTAGATTTCATTGTATGACCTTGCTACCCTTCGGCAGAGTCCTGTGACTCTTGTTTGACTGAGGCATACCAGCCCAGAAGGGATTAGTACAGAAGATTACTTGCAAAGGGAGCAAAAGGTTTTCTGGTATCATAGCAGTCTGACATCTGAGTAAAACTGAGATGAAACAATGAGCACAAGCCACTTTTCCATTTCTCACTGAGCAAGAGAGGGAAAATGCTCCAGCGTGGGTCGACGGGACCATTTTCTGTAGTGCAACACTTCCAGCATCATGTAGTATCAGGAGCTGTGTACAGCATGCTGCCAGCTACTGACTGCAGCACCTGCCAGCTCCCCCGGGTATGAGACAGAATCCAAGCATGGAGCCACCTCAGTTCTACAGAGAGAAAAGCTAATGAGTTAGCATTCCATGATGGCACATATCAGACAACAGAAATGATATATAAGACCCACTGAAAATCTCATCTGGTAACTGGGCTGACTAAAACATAGAGCCCAGATTCTTTGCTGCAGGGTGATGTCTACTCTGTGCCGTTTCAGGATTTCTGCAGGTCTTAAAGATCTATATAAGTGAAATAAAAATAACTTCTCATAAATAAATAGTTTATTGACCAAACTTGCCAAGGCTGCATCCCCGCAAACCTCAGGGGAAGAATTGGCTGTACTGAATCAGCCACACTGAGAAAGGTCTCTCTCTTCGTGCCTTCAACACCTACAAATCTTCCAGGGCCTCCTGGGCTGCCCACAAGCTGAACAGCATTTCTGCAATTAAAATATACTGGCCTACAGTCAATTTTACAAAAGGAAAGTGGAGGATTTATCTACAGCTTGTAGGAAAGAAGACTGGCTGAGAGGTTTGGAGAAAGGCAGAGTAGTAGATACAGAGTAGAAGCAGTGTAGCAGAAGACAGATCGGGTGGATTTGCAAAAACATGCCCTGTGTTGCCCTCCACACCTAGAATTAGTTGAGCTTTGGCCAGGTGACAAAAATACAAGTCTTTCCACCAAACAAGAAAAAGATTTTTTTTAACCTTTTTTTTTGGTGTTAAACACCTTGTTAATTTTTCAGCGATTAACAGCCGTTTAGCGCATGGAGAGTGTGGTGGGCAACTTATGTAGAGGAATGAATTAAGGCTAAGAATGCACACTAAGATGAAAATCAAAGCTGTCTGTTTTATTGGAAAGGCCTGCAAATGAGAAGGGAGGAAATTGGTATCTCATTAAAAATGGGAAAGAGAGCAACAGCAAGAGGCGGAGGGGAACTGAAATGCTGTTAAAATAACAGGAGAGTCTGTCTTAATTATGTGTTTCCAATTGCTAACAAGAGGATATTTGTTAGAGGTTCCGAGTGTTTTTCCTCCAACCAAAACAAACAATATTAATGGCATTATTCTGTCTCCTTGGTGCAGTAGCAGTGATGGAAACTTTTGCAAAATAAACACTTCAAGGCTGAAGATCAGCAAAGTTAATGCAAGCAAAAAAGGTCAATTACTTTTTCTCTTAATGACTAGTTGGAGTTTTGTGGCCTGACCTCTACCCCACTGCATGTGAAGTGGCAGGTGGGGCTTAAAAAGAGGCAGCTCAGCTTAATAATGAGCTAGTCCACAGGGCAGCAGAGGCACCCCGGCCCTCAACTACAAAGCTAAGAGCTCCTTTCAGCCTCACCAGGTGCCTGTGTCTGCGCTGGAAAACAGTGAGACTCATCACTCACCTCCGAACTCAAAGATAAGCCATCCTGTCTAGCAAATAGAGAAGTGGACTGAACGCCAGCAACTTGTGACATTTAGTCACAGTTCTTCCACTGGCTGATTCAATTGCTTTGCAAACGTAGCCTTGCCTCCATTTGCTTCTGTGTAGACTGAAGGTAAAAACACTTTCCCCTATTGTTTCAAGACCACAGTAGGAATGAGATGGAAATACAAAGTTCTACCATGTTGCAGGAGGAAGCCTAGAGCCTGCTATCAGTACTGAACAAACTGCAACTGAGCTCGGCTAAAATGCTCCAGAATTTGTCCCTCAAACAGCCACAGTCTGGTTTGTGAAATCCATTACAGGTGGTGACAGGGCTGAGTTGCACCACTGTGTTCAGAGAAATGTGATGCATCTGCTGGGAAAACCATGGGATGCTCTGGTCAAACTGGACAAGACTGCCCATGCAAATGCAGTGTGGACCTGAGTCAGACAACCTTCTTTCCAACCTCCTTTCCTCCCCTCTCCACTTTTTTTTTCTTTTTCACAAGTGATTCCTCTGATAATCCTGCATGCTGGTATTACCAGCAACACACAAGTGTGTCTAAAACCTTGACGACAGTAATTAATGTATTCCATCAGCACCCATGTCTCACAGCCAGCTGTTTTGTTGTGAAATCTGCCAAGCCCTAGCGGCTGAAGACTGTGCCCCCTGCTTTCACTCCATACAAAGCCTGGTGTGACTTTCACTTAACGATTAGTGGCTTTATTCAATCCATCAGCACAGGGCAGGGGTTACACTGCTCTCAGGGGCATCCAGCAAAACCTGATCTGATAGAAAGCACTCTGCTAAAGGAGAAGCGCCTATCAGAAGAGTAGCTGCAGGTGGAGAAATGAGACAGGAAGGAGGGGAGGCCTTTTAGGGAGAGAAATACCACTTCTGCTCTGCTTAGTTATCAGAGCATACAATAGGATGCCTGAGGAAGAAAAACCTTGGCTGTCAGAGTAGGCAGATAAGACAGGAGCTATTCTTGCAGGGACCACCAGACTGTGCATCTGGGATTCTTGTCTTATTCCGTTCCAAGCATTGTCTAAGAAACCTTCTAAGAAAACTGTTTTGTACTGTCAAGCCCCCATAATTTCCCTGTATGGAAAACTCCATTGTTAATGGCACAAAAAGTAGGAACAGAGTGTTTTTATATAACACACGTATTGCCAAGCTGCAAGCAGAAAAGGAACTTCTGAACATCTCGAAAGAAAGCCACTTGTTTTTCCAAAATGTAGAGGAGCTAGAAATGGAAAACCTCCTTTGCACTTATTGATCAATAAGTTTATGAATCACTAAGATTACTCCTGTCCTTCTCTGATTCACAGCAAGAATGTACATGCAAATGAGTTTTCCATTACTATTGTCTCAGTAAAGGCAAAGGAAACTCGGGTAAAATGACAGGACTTGAATTTTGCCCTTTAAACAGGTAGGTTTATTCCCTTTCTCAAATCAGTGGTATCGAGGCAGCAGTATCAAAGCATTCTCCACCAGGAACTTTAAACTTCAAATGTGGCAAACAGGAATGTTCCATAAGGTCCTTGTTTTCTTTGGACCCGGCCAAACCTACCTGGAGGTTCTCAGTCTATGTTGGATGCCTTAGAAGTCCTTCAAAGCTACCACTTATTCCCTGTCCAAGCTGCACTGCAGGCTGCAGTTGTCATTCCTGGTTCCTGCACTCCACGCTGTCTGTTTGCAGTACCCTTCTCTAGCTTAACTCTTGCACCTTTTGCCTCCTCTTTTTCACAGTAAGTCTATGTGCTTTATTTCCACCTTCACAGCTCTGCCGTTAATTCTGTCTCATTCATGAATCAGAAAGGATTCTGTGTGATCAACTCTGACTTATGGGGTGGATGAAGAAGCTGTCCATCCTTCCACGAGAGCTGTCTGTCACCGTATGTGGACCTGCAACACCTGAAGTGGTTGGCACTACTCAGCCTCCAATTCAGGGCAGTGCCATGCTGCCAAATGCTGCCAACAGGAAATGCTTTCTACCCTCATGAGTTTATGTGTCTTCCTATCCTGTTGTCTTCTCAGAAATATCCTGGACTGTCCATATTTAGGAGCTTTGCATTTTATTGCGCAGGTGGCTTTTGGTTTTGTTTATATTTCCAGAACTCATCTCTTTTACCCAGACCTTGGGTCTTCTTATTCTTTTACATAACACATGGCAAAGTTAAATTACTTTCATAAAGTCGTGGAGGGAAAAGGGAAAGCAATCACTTCCCAATTTCTAGAAGAAAACCGAGCTTGACGTTTCACTGGAAAACAAGCAGCGATGCTACAATGAGCATGTGAAATATTTTTCATGGTCTTTCCAAAGTTTGCCAGACTCGAATCTCAAGACCTGGGCCATGTTGACCAAAGAGGGTGCACCCCATTTGATCCACCACTCTTTTGTAGAAAAAGCACAAATCAGCCTTTACCAATCATCACTTCAGGTGGCAAATACCTTCAGTAACTAGGTGTGGTATTTAAGTATAGGTAAAGACTCCCTCCTGTGGAGCTTATGAACTCTGCAAAACCCTATCAGAATTTGAGACTGCTCTGCAGTGGTAGTGGAAACTATTAAACAACGTTCAGGATAGCCATTAGCTTTGGAGATAAATCCCTAAAAAGATGCAGGCAGACAGTTTGAGTCAGTGGTGCCTCACTCTAACTCTGTTAGCCTGAAAAAACAGATTCAGCTGTTGCCACATCAGTGGGCAGCTACAGCAAGGTGGCTGTGCATCACTAAACCATTCAGAAGAAATAAGGATGGCTGTGATGCTGTCACTGCGTGCCTGATCTCACACTCTTTGCACTTTCGATGTCATGAGAGGCGTGGGGCCAGGGGCAGCTGGGGGCATTGGTGACTTGTAGGGGAACTTCTGCCTCATGCTCATGCTTATGACAACTGCTTCAGCATTCACAAATACCTTCTCTCATTTAACAGACATGAAGAGCAGAGAGGGCACTGATGAAAGACTTTGTGGATGAAAACTGGGGGTCTGGATGAAGTCTGAGCTTCAGAGACAGCTCAGGTTTTCATACTTAAAAGATTCTCAGCTATCTCAATGGATGTGCAAATCCTGCTCCAGCACAGCCCACACGGCTCAGTGCCTAACACACACCAAAGCCCTCCCTGTGGCATTGCCAAGAGACTCTTGCTGTCCCCATGGCAAGAACCCCTGAGGGCCTTAGTCAGTTTGGAGAAGAAACATGGAATGGCCACAAAGGACTGGATAGTGGCTGAGGGGAGAAGCTTTTGAAATAGCCATGGCTGGAAGTAAGGCAGGACACGACCATGGGAAGCCCCAGGGGGTGCTCGGTTGAGGAGAGTTCACAACCTGTAGCATTTGCATTTCAGCAGCCCAAAGGAACCATCTTCTCTAAATCCTTCCTGATCCACAGCTGGCCACTGAGGCTCTCCAGAGGCAAAGGAGACCTCTGTGCATTACATTTCTCCCAGAAGACTTGCAGTCAGCTCTCCCATACACTTCCCACCCTGCCAAAAATAATGTAAACAGGGTCCTTCTGTTTAGTCTGTAGCCAAAGAAATCCCTATTTTGAACAACTTTGGCCCTGATGATCAGGACTGTTTGAACACCTTTATTTTTCCTTTCACTTGTGCTGCATTTAATGACTGGTAGAGGGTGTGTTCCCCTGCATTCGTGCACAGCCTCACTTCTGCAGCTCAAACTCCTGAGCACAGCTTGAAGGACTGCAATGCTACTTTTAGGGGAGTCCGAGTTTGACAGCAAAATGTGCTGGGTACACGAACAGCCCAGCCCACCAGTGCAGGTGCCTCTTGCAGACAACGTGTGCAGCTCTGTGAAAAGAGAAGGATGCTTTTACTGCTTTCTTCAGCTACCTTCTTTATATGGATGATTCTGAGCAGCCGGGGGACAGAAGAGCATCCAGTTGGTAGAGGGCTAAGTTTTAAAACATGGTAATTGCTTTTGCTGCAGAGAATTGTTTTAGTGTGATTTAGGATTAACTTCATATTTCAAAATGCCTTTATTTTAGTGTAATTTTCTTTTTAGTATTCCTTGATTAAAAAGCATCTAAACACATCATGTGATGGGAAACCTTTTTCACTTGCATAACTAAGAAACATACAATGAGATTGTGGTCAAACTTTCTGAAACATTTTACCTCCAGAGCTAAGACCACGCACTGAAATGGGAGATTATAATAAAAGTCCAAACATAACCTTGATGATAGCTTCTGTTGTTTTGAAAGCTATAATATAGGGTAACTACTTGTACCAGCCCAGCAAATGGAGGATTTCTTTTGTCTCTGACATATACAAAAGATTCCTTTGGGCTAGGAAAACATCTTTGGGTTCCTTAACTGAATCACCAAAAGAAAAGAAAAAAAAGGGGAATAAAATTACAAGAGAAAAAGACTTATTGACTCCATCTAGTTCAACAAGCCCCCAAAATAGCAAGAAAATTCTGCCAAACCTCTAATGCCACAAGGTTCATTCATTCCCTGATCTGATCTGGTGTTTTTCATTCCACACTGGGATAGAAAATTTCACTAACCCCTCCTGGAGCTGCACAAATTGCTGTGTATTGTCTGCTCTTACTGTGCTGGGAACACCTCTGGTCATAGAAAAATAAGAGCAACAAAGAATACTTGGGGAAGGGAAAGAGAGAGAAAAGACCGGTTATGTGGGAAAGTCCGAAGACATGAGAAGCTGAAGGGATACACAAACTGAGAAGGAAAATACAGGACGAGGAGAAGAGAGGAAGGTGATGAGAGGAATAGAGGCGGCCCTCAGAATGAAAAGGAGATTATGAAGAGGTATTTTATTTTCCCATCCATCTGCGAGAAGCACAGAAAGCCCTACAACAGCACTCCTCATTTCATTGTGTATTCGGTGAAATTCTCCCATCTGGTTTGACATACCAGCTGAATCTACAATCCACCCTGAAGCCTCTACAAATATGTCAATCAAAATGACCTTCTGGGAAAGCTGTGAGAAGGCCCTCTTTTGTGCTATCCTCACATGCATGTTAGACCCACACAGAAACCCTGCTGTATCTTAGTTTCAATCACGGGACGTTGGAAAGCTCCTGCAGATGTTATTTTTGCCATGCAAGTAAAGGAATATTGTGATGCGACTAAACCATGAAAGATGAGGAAAAGCCATGAAATGGAGTCTGGTGTGTGAGCGAGCAGAGGGGGATCAGTCACACATGGGAGGCTCTGACACAGGACGGGCTCAGCACTCTCTTACATGACTCGTCCTGGAACCACGGAGACAACCAGCTTTGCAAATATTGCTAGAGAGACGATGATGAAATTGCTACACAGTCAACCAGATGTTCCTATAAAGAAGCCCTTCAAGAAACTCCTGAAGCATCAGTGACGGCCAAAGAAAACTTCCCCATTATACCACAGAGAAATTTAAACGAGTTTCACCATCCAGCTGCAGGAACTCTCTCAGTGTTCTGATCTTTCTTTTGTGCATTTCAGATGTTCTTGGACCCAAAAAGTCAGTTTGCAGATTCAATAACAGGTCTAAATCCTTCACCTCACAGGAAGTTTGAGGAATAACTTCACTGCATTGCAATCTAAGTTTAGATTTAGTCAAATTTTGAGGAAGCTGCCAGACATAGGAGGCCTGCTTGGTCTGTCATTGCCAAGCTGGGCTCTATCCAGATGCTCACAGTTCTATTTGCCTGTCCTAAAGCTGTCTCTTACAAGTGTTCACAGTATGTGCAACAGGTAAATGATAGTTGTTCATGTTTGCACATCACTATTCAAATGACAAATACCTGGTCTCCCTGCTGGTACTGCAGATACCATGAAACTTCAAGCTATAGAAAAGTGATTTGAGGAATTTGCCCAGTAAAATACCAGATTGTTTTTCTCACCTCATGACTAAACTTTCAAAGGAGAGACAGAGCCTGAATAAAAACCCTCTGTTTTCTTAAGATCATTTCATGCTACTACCTTTCCATCTTCCTATGTTTCCTCCATATTTCTATCTCATCAGACATAGTGGGAGAGAGTCCTATTTTACTTTTTTTTTAAGCAAATAATGCAATTAATTGTAATCCCATGCTGTAAGTTGACCTCGAGTGAGAAATTCTGACATTTCTGTGAAAAGGACCAAATCAGTATTTTCACATTTCTGGTACACAGTTACCCAAGTGAAATCAGAATTATTTTGTGAGCATGCTGAGAAGGGAGGGCTGCAGTGGGACACCCACCATGTTATGAAGCAGTGACATGGATAGAGTGGTAGGTTGGGGACTGACAAATACGTAACTAATACATAATAAAGAGGCATTATTTATTACTTCCTGAGGTAAACTCAGGAACATATTTACTTTATGTCCTTCATACTGACTTAGAGAAAAGCACAAATGCCCTTGCTCCCACCTCCTGATTCTGAACATCAGATGCTGGTGCCTTCTCATTAGTATTGTACTCCTGATACCCGGCCCTCTGCAAAAAACAAACTGGCTTACAGTTCCATTTGGAGCTCTTCTGTGAAGAAAGGCACATTATTACAGAATAACCAAAGCCTTAGAGGCTGCCTTAGGAAATATTGCTACTATTTCCTTCTGACAGGTAGTCACAACTTAAATAAATGTGTCTGGGTGGCAAACTGATACAGCAATGATCACTCGTATCTGACCCCTGATAGAATCCTTGGATGCTTCACTGATTAATTCATTTCAGCTTTAACCACGGGCACTGCTGAAATTAGTTAAGTTTTCAATTGGCCTGCAATTGGATCTTAATCATCCATGTCAAAGGTATGGGGAGACAATCCGAGCCAACCTGATGACTCACTGTCATGCTAAGCAGGTCACACTTGTCCAGAAGGGTTGTGTAAGGGTGGGGGAAGGGAGGGAGTTCTCCAGAATGATGCTAAACTGATCTGTGCTGATCTCAATCAAGCCTCTGTCCAGCAGTAAATCAGATCCTGTGACACAAGTAATCGAAATAGAAATCTGGTGTCTTTGTGAGCTGAAGACTGTTCCTTTCTTTAGATGGCAGACTGGTAAAATGATGCCTCACGTAAACTGAGGTGGAAATAGTTTTAGTAAGGCCTACTGTATCAAACAGATTTTCTGTTCATAGTGAGAACATTGAAAGTACCACCGGAATTGATTTTGTTGTCAGGTTCTGACAGAAGGAAGGCCATGTCTCTTATGCATCTTCTGAGACACCAAGAGCCTCTGTTTTAGAAGAAATAAAGAAGAAATTGAAAAAAGTTCACTGGGGTCCAGTTTGTGCTTTCTGTATTTATACTGGAAGTTTGAGCATTGGTTAATAGGTTTTTAAAATCTGAATAAATTAAACAGCCTCTTGACTTCTCCTAGGGGATATTTCATCCCCTTCAGGAGCCTTCCTTGCTACCTTGCTTCCCAAAATTCCACTCTCCATTCCCTATCAGATAACCAAGGTGCAGTTTTAAATAGGGGAAGTGTGGGGCCAACTACATAGCCTCATAGGCGAGAGCTGCTCTCCCTTTTTTCCTTTCCTGTCATATGATCAGATGCAGAGAGGCCACGTGCCAAAAATGCCACCACCCCACATCATGTGAGGGGCACATATGCAGTGGCTTAAATGGGGAATAACATTCAGTCATGTGCTCATCTCCCTCCTTGTCACTTGATGGAAGGAAGGGCTGTGGGGACTTCAGAAAAGATGATAGCAAAGAAAAAACTACCAGAAAAATTAATCCAGCCTGCAGAACACTCCTTCTCCAGCCACCTTCAAAAACAGTTTCAAGTGACACTTCTTTCCACTAATGGGCAGCTGGGAGGCTGTCCCAGCAGAGAATGCCTTGGCCATGTCTTCTGTCTTCATCATCATATGGCTGAACTCTACCAAGATCATAGACTTTGTGAAGAAGCCTTTAACCCATAGGAAATTCTGGTTGCATATAGAGGGGAACAGGCTATCATTTCATCCATACAGGTTGGTGAGCCACGATGTCTGATTCCCCCTGTGCTCTAGGTGTGTACTCCAAAGATGTGCAAAATGTGAATCAGGATATAGGAAATTAGGATAAATATCTTCTTTACCGTCTGCACCTCCACATACCCACCATGCTTTTTGATACACTCTTCGCTAATAGAGACGTGTAGTAGAATATTCTTTTTACATTTTAAAATAATAAAAAAATTACAATAAAAGGGTTCCTCCCCTTGAAGCAACCATCTGTCTTCCAGCAGCAGTTTCTTCCACTCCTGTCTCCACTGCTCCCATGTGTCCTCTGAGCCATCTCTAGTACTGTCTGTGGTATGCCTCCTTGGATCCCCATCCCTTATGTGTAAGAAAAGATGGTATCTTCATTCACTTTTCTGGGGGCAATTGCAGGTCCTATCTGAACAAGATGCAAGGAGCTACATACACAGTGAGTAGTATGGCTGATGCTAATAAAGAGGAGAGAGTACATACAACTTGTATCAGTGAAGATCCTTCTTCTACCCCCACTCTTTGTCTCCATCATTATTTTATTTGGAAGGGGATTATTTTGTGTTCTTTGTATGACATTTAGCACAGAGAGATCTTCATCCCATCACAGAGGCCTCTGAGGTTATAAGCACAACGATGATAGTGACATATATTGAATGAAATCTATCATGCCGTTCCTGTTACTTTGCATGTTCCTAGACAAGCAGTGGGAGATGTTTGGGAGCCTCTGTTTTAGCAGAAGATGGTGCAAGGATGATTGCTCCTTCAAGGCTTTGTTATCTACACCATTTACCACTTCAGTTCAGTACATTTTTGAATTGCGTTTCCCCATCAGACCATTGCTTCTTTGAACTCACAAGTGTCTGTCCTCTCAGTCAAGTTCCCTGTGAGTTACCTTCCTCTTCATGTCATGGTGCTTCCCTTCTACCCAAAAATTGATCATAGGTGCAGGCTGACAGCTGCAATCCAGCCGCAGAGCTACACTCAGAGCTGTGACAGAGGGGCATCAGGCAAGGAACTCCCCTGACAACATTTATTTTAGTGGGGAGAATTCATTGTATCATGGGTTGGTGTTTCACAGAACAAACCACATCAGTTCAACAAAATGTCATCAGTTTCAGGGATTTAGCTTGGGCAAGATATTAAATAAATATATAAATATTCACTATTTCTAAATCGCCTTTTTTATTTTTAAGGAGAAATTTTGGTTGTTAATTTTTTTTTAAGAGTACATCCAAAGGAGGGCCACAAAGATGGTGAAGGGCCTTGAGGGGAAGCCTTGTGAGGAGTGGCTGAGGTCACTTGGTCTGTTCAGCCTGGAGAAGAGGAAACTGAGTAGAGACCTCATTGCAGTCTGCAACTTCCTTGTGTGAGGAAAAGGAGGGGCAGGCACTGATCTCTTCTCCGTGATGACCAGTGATAGAACCTGAGGGAATGGCCTGAAGTTGTCTCAAGGAAAGTTTGGGCTGGATATTAGGAAAAAGCTTCTTCACCCAGAGGGTGGCTGGGCACTGGAACAGGCTCCCCAGGGAAGGGGTCACAGCCCCAAGCCTGACAGAGTTCAAGACGTGTTTGGACAACGCTCTCAGGCACAGGGTGTGACCCCTGAGGTGTCCTGTGCAGGGCCAGGGGTTGGACTCAATGATCCTTGTGGGTGTCTTCCAACTCAGGATATTCTGTGAACCTATGATTTATGTTTTGATTTGGGAAGAGAAATGAATATGAAATATTAGAATCTCTCAAAATGTCATGCAATGTAGATAAATTGTGTCCCCTTAAGTTCCTTCTGATGGGAACTGTTCACCAGTAACCAACCTGCTGAGTTTTTCTGAAGTGGGAGGACAGACATTATGCCTGCTCCTACCACCCATCACAAAGTGGCTTTGAAGCTTTTGGGCCAAGCTGAAATGCCAGTGTGTGAACTGCAGCATCCAAGCACAGAGGTACTTCCTATCCTTGCACCTCTCCTGAAACAGATGATGCCTCCAGAAAAGGACCAAAGCAGAAATGCCAGGGAAAAGTGGTATCTTTGGCCATCTCAGCACATGAAGTTCCTGCGCTTGCTCCACTGCTGGACTTGCATTCCAGGAGAGACATATGGTCCCCTCACATGAGAGCTATTGCCAAAATATTTCTGTGGTTGGCCTTTGGTTTTGCAACACAGATTTCTCAGCCCTCTCCTCACCTGGCAGTGTGCGCCTTTTTGTTCCCCAACATCTGGCAGGACTCTGATATAACTTTGTGTAATGTAAGTGTGATTGAACACTAATAAAAGAGGAGTTTAGGTTTGTGTTTGTGTGGGCATTCCAGTATTTAGCTTTTAATTCCTGCACAAATGTTTGGAATGAGCTAAAATGCTTCCAATATGAAAACAAAATATACCTGAAAAATTTTAAGTAGTTCACTGACAATAAGAATATCCTTTTTATATTTATAAGCTATCATGACATGCTGAAGTGGCACTGTTAATGGTAATTATCTGCACATAAAATAAACCAAACAGTCAGAGTTTATATCAGTGCTGAATCACTTTTCTATAGGCCACCCCATTTCTTTTCCTTAGCTGATCATCCTTCTCATATTTTACCGTGATTTTTTACAAAGAAAGTAGAAAAACGCCTTGATTTGAATACTAACATATCAGCTGATCAGTCAAAATGACCAAAACCAAAAATGAGATCATATGTTCCAAAAAGCTGTATATTTTATCATTTGATTCCATTATATTTTTAAGATTTGTATTTTTTAAAAGTATTTATAAAGATAACTTTTTTTGGGGAAAAAAAAAAACTAAAATAGGCTACTTCAGTCTCATAAGCCATTTGCTATTAATATTTTCAAACCTGATATCAGACCTATGAGAGCTAATGTAGAGTGTATTGAGAGATCTTAAAGACAGAACAGTAAAGCAATGTTTCTTTCCTACTGGCACCCTTTGCCACAAGTTGATTGAATCCAAAGAAGTGTCAATGAGCTGATCTTCGAGCCAAGACTGAAACTTCAGGCTTCTGGCTTTAAGTCCACCATTTGAACATTATTAAAATAACAGATACAAATAACAAAACCAAAATTAGTGTTGTTCCTGCACCAGTCATCCCAGATAATACTTGCAATTAGCAAAAAAAAGGGAGAATTTTAATTATCTGAAGATATTTTGCATTATGAATTTCTGCCCTTGCCATCATCAGTGTCTAAAGACAGCACGGGAAAAATTCCCTCTCTGTCTCAATGTCTGACCAGAGTGAATTCTTGAAACACTGTCCTTTGTGAATTGCATTAGAGGCTGAGATTCCCAAAGAAACAATTGTGTCCAGCACTCAAAGGCTTGTGCTCCAGAGAACGTGTCTTTGAACAAAGCAAGGTACAGGCAGATACTGAGATATGGAGATCCCTCTCGTGAGTGTTTCCCACCAAGGTGGGAAGATAACCTGGATGCTGTTTCACCTGGAAATGCCACCTGAACAGCACAAGTTTCTCAAAAAGGGCATCAATATTCTGAAAAACCCCATGAATGAAAGAGAACAGCACATTACTATAAACTTTACTTAATAGCATGAGTATTTAAACCTCTATTTTTTCTGCAGTAAAACTGTTATTATCTGAACTCTCCATCTTGATTCCAAATATCTGGATTTTATCAAACTCGCTCATTTTTGAGAAATTACAAAATAACGAAATCCATTTAGAAGGAGACAAGGAACAAAATCCTTCAGGAAAGTTATAGTTCCCTTTAAAAACCTGGAATGAGGCGCCGATCTCCAGTGCCAGATTGCAACAATGGCAAAGGAAAAAGTCATCAAGGAAAATGCTGACTTCATATCACACCTGATGGTAACAAACCCAGCTGCAGTTTCGAGCAGGGGAACAGTACTTCTCCCTCATCACCTTAAAGTCTGATCTGTTTTAAAGTTCCTGCTAAATTTGACAGTTTAAAGGGACATTTAATGGAATCGCTCCTTGTACCTTGTGTTATGCTTTAGCTCTGGAAGGAAAAACTCGCCAGTTTTGCTGAAGTCCTGCCAGGAGCGCGGCAATGCGCGCTATGCGTGATCATCCATTTGGGACAGGAGCGAGATGGTCACTTGCACAGACCTTTTATAGCCATCTGAAGATCGAATGACCTGCTGTGGTTCTAATCAGGGCTCAGCTCGGCAGGAACTGCCAAAAGGAAAAGGCCAAAGGAGAGAGAGAATTTAAAGCTCACATCATAACAGCAATCAAGCGGGGCCATAGTTACAGGCAAACCACAGAAATGAGCAGGGTAAAAGAATTATCCAACTATCACAGGCACATTAACGCTGGTCGCATTCCAAAGCACTCATTACAGCACTCCAGTGTGGCTCTCCGTACAGCTGGTCAAATAATGCTCATCAAATAAACCATTTGACAAATTTTGCAGACTTTCAAAAATAAATTATCCAAAAAAGTGTGCTTTTTAAATTATTCCCACAGCTGTAGTCTTGTGAGCCTAGAAATATGTTCAAACTCTCCTCTTTCCCTCAGCTTGCTCGTGCTCTACATTTTCTTAATTCATGCTCCCCAGTTGCACCTTCTGAGCAACCCTGTTAAAGCCAAATCTCCGGGTGCACATTGCAGCCTTCTTAAGCAACTCGAAAGAGAAGCACAGCATACCTTCTCCAGTTCTCCTGTCGCCGCTAGGTTTTAATATTAAATCAGCATGTCAGTACACGTGACAAAGCCCAGAACCATGCCGGTTTCTCCCAGACAACTCAGGCATCCAGTTGTACTTCACCAGTGCTCCACTGAAGTTAATGGCATCATGTTGGTTCACACTGCATGAGGATCTGCTCCATCATCACAGTGATTCAGGTCAATGCACATTTCAGAAGGGTCCTGCTTAGTTGCCTGCCTGAGTATGGTTCTCTGTTGTCTGGTACACTGGGATTTGTTAGTAAGTACAATTCTGCAAATTTATATTTTCCCATGATAATCTCATTTGGAAAAAAGAAAAAAAACAAAAACCAGAGCATATGTTTCTTGACTGTAATGGATTTTTAAAAAAATTTTATTACTGGAGCCAGGAAAATGGCTTTTTGTACATAACAATGCATACTGAGTGCTTGTCCCAAACACGTATGAAAGAACAGGTTCGGCAAATTTTTTCTAGTTCTTCTGAGTGGCTACAAATGATAACCACGTTCACTCAGCCAAGGTGGTGCAGTCATCCCTGACTGCGAGACACAGTTCTTGATTCAGTTCTCCACAGCTCTTGTTTGAAGGCCCTTCGGGTGAGAAACATGTAGGCTAAAGTCTTTCCTTTTTTTCACTATCATTAGGAACAGAGACACGACAGCAGAGAGTTTATTCCGTATAGACAGAAAGAATTTATTTTCCCAGTCCTGCTGAACCGACTCATTCACTAGTATAAGCAAACATTTAATCAACAAACATAAGTCAGTGTAGAAACTATTCAAAACTATGCAGATGAAATTATTACTTTTTTTATTTTGTTGGCAGATTCAAAGACCATTTGCAAGAGGTCCCAGATGCCTGGCAGAGCAGGTCCTGTTCTTGCTTCTAGTCAAAGCTCCCTCCTCCTGAACAGTGAGACTATTGGTCGATAGAGGGAGGCTTCTGACCATAGGAAGCAGGAGCCTGGGCAGGACCAGGGCCGGGCTGCAGAACTTTGCCGTCTGATGAAACAAAAGTGAATATTCAATCTTGCCACTTTTAGAAACAAATGCAATACTTATCTGTTCGGGAAGGCACTTTTTTTGTTGGGTTCTTTTGTTTGTTTGATTGGGGCTTTTGGTGGGGTTTTTTTGTTTTTTGTTTGTTTGTTTGGGGTTTTTTTGTGGTTGTTGCTGTTGGTCTTAAGTAATAATACTTTTTGTGATGCATTCATTTAGAAAATTAAGCCGAACTTAGCATTTTCCCATAGGAAGGGAAGAGCATAAATGTTTTTTATCACTTACTCACTACAGTCATGATAACGAGGGATGTACAAGCATCATGGTTATTAGCAGAACTATATTATATAATATCACATTCAGATTCACAAGGAAATCACCACTTCACTGCTGTCCGCTAAAAAATATGTATCCAATATATGTAAAACACAGGAATACAAGCCTCTCAACATTTCTCATTTCTTTTTGACTATTTCTTTTTCCAAACTTGACAAAATTACTGTGGCTAGGAGACGAAAATGGAGACATGTGTGCTATTTCTTTAAATCCAGAGCAGGGGAAGGTCATGTGCAATAGTAAGCCTAGAGAGTAACTTTGCAGATAGATCGATTTTCCTTAATCTAATAAAGTTGAGAGGCAGCAGGAGGGTACTTGTACTGATCCATATCATTCTGGTAGTTCAAACCCTTCACAAATGCTCTATCAAAATGGGTGTTAAGCAATGTTGCAGTCTCAATGGGAAATTAAGTTGTAGATTGTCCTTATGATTAGGACAGGAAGAGTAGAGTGTGCCAAAGGAGGCTGTGTTGGTGATTTTAGTCACATGACCAATTTATATTTGTTAGGAGCTGGACAAAGATGTGCCAGTTCTCTCCATAAAAGCTCCTAAGCAGTAGAAGAAGTTCAGTGAAGTCAGTGGAAAATTAAGCACAAGGAAAAAAGGTCCAGTAATGGAAACAGGTCAAAATGAAAATGTGTATGTAAAATGGAACCATGATGTCAAAAGCAGAAGTAAAAAAAAAATAAAGCATTTTGACCTTTCTAATTCGTGTATGTATTGCAAGAGTTCTTAAAAATCATATGCATTTTACCTTTCTTTCTCTTTCCTCAGTTGTGTATTTTTTCACCTTTATAGGAATGGATTCCCAAACCACTTTTATTACCCAAGAAGGAGCTTTCAATTGTGTCAGAATATTCAGTCTTTACAATATGGGACAGGGAGGGGAAAGGAAAAAATGGTCTAGGAGTGAGAGAGGCCAGAAGGCACCAGACTGTTACTTTCCAGACACAGGATAACCATCTCTTTCGATTTTTATAGGCCAGTCCTGAAGCACAAAGGCCATGCTTCCATCCTACAGGATTGCAGATTGCACTGTAGAGCCAGAGGCTGCAGTCCTTTTGGGGAGATCTTTCATCTTGCTGTCCATATACACAAACCAGTTGTACATGGGGTAATTAAGTCTGGGCTCAAGTGTAGCTGTCATGAAACCTCAGGAGTCATCCAAGAAGCTGAGAGATGAGGGAGCTGGGCCTGATCTGTGGCCTCAGTGCAGTGTCCTGCAATGTTTGTGGTGCTTCTCAGCTAAGTCACTGCAGGTACAGCAGCTGTTGCTGCAGCTTCATGGGTGAGGAAAGCTGGGAAAAGTTTTCCTTTCTTAAGTCACCTTAAGTCACAAGTCCTAAGGGAAACTCAGAGAACAGGGTTGAAAGCACACTTATTTGGGGCAACAAAGGAGCCAACAGGAAAAGAAGGCAAAAAATACGTCAAAGATAAATGAAGCAGAGTAGGTGTAAGTACAGATGCTAGAGAGGTTGTTAGGGAAGAAGATGCCACCAAGATCCTAAAAGGGCTGAGAGAGAAGTGAGGAAGAGGTGAAACAAAGAGAAAGAAATGTAGAGACCTATAAGAAGACAGTGTTTCACAGAAAAGGTACTGTAAGAGCCTCTGAGTGAGTGAACTAAGGGCATTGGACCAGCATTGAAGAGGATGAAAGCAAAAGAAAATCTAAGTTCAAAACATCAGTAGTGTGACCAGTGATGTCATTCAACATTAGGACTGAGCATCAACAAAGGAGAAAGAGGTGGACAGATAAAAAATTCAGAGAAAGAAATTAGAGAGACTGGAGACAGAGCAAGAAGGAGATTCATCAACAACAATCGTCCAGGATCCTCAGTGCAGCAGCTGAGTCAGCCTTGTCATCAGGGGAAGACTTTGGTCTCAGAGGCAGGGAGCAGGACCATAAAAAGATCACAAGGTCTAAATGAGCATTTCAACAATCAAGCAGGGATTTGAGAGGAAGCAAATGAAGAGGGAAGAGGCATAAAGATGGACAGACTAAGCTGAGGAGTAGGAGATGCTGTAGGAAGAGCTTGGTATTTAGAATCTGCATATTTCTTCCTTGAAGTGATGAGGCAATTTATTTTGGAGAGGTTTACACTGCGTGGAGGGCAAAGGGGCTGTAGACGATCTGTCTCATGCAAGTTACAATTGAGCCATTGGTGTCAGGTGGCACAGGAAGAGTTAACTTCAAGTCCCACCAAGTGGCTGTACAGCTGCTGAAATGCATCTGTCAACAGAACTATTACTGTCATCAGATCAGCACAATGTCCTTGACCCTGGAGGTCAACTGTGAGGCATTAGCTGCTACACAGACAGAGCTGTCATGCTCCTGTGGGAACCGAAAGGTTACAAGACCAATTGGATCAGCCCCAGAAACAAAACCGTCCCTCCTTATCCAATAGTGACTTAGAGGCGCAGGTGGAGCAGCGTGATAGAGTTCCTCCAGCACCTTTTCCCTTTGGAAACCTAGATTTAAACACTCCCTTTCAAACAGGCAAGGAAAGGGATTCCACTTATTGCCCTTCATAGCCCCCGTGTATGCACATCACTAAAGCATCGTGGAGTTTGCTGGGTGCAAAGCCTGCACTAGACATTGAATGGCTGAAGGCTGGAAGGCTGTGGGAAGTAGATTTGCCCAGGAGGAACGCCAGGGGTGGCAAGGCTTGGGGAAAATAAGTAGCATGGGATGGAGGTTTAAGGACTCCAAGAGTGAAGAGCTGCAGGGCAGGACTAAGATGTCTGTGCTTTCAGCCATAAGGAGATGAACACAGGGGTTAAAAACTCCTTTTTAAAGTAACTGGTGGTATTCACATTGACTTCAGCAATGTTTTATATTATTTTGTTTACAGTAAAATCTACTGTAGACTACTGTAAATCTACTGTAAAATTTTACTGAGTAAAACCTCAATAAAAGTTCTCGGCTGTAATAGAGGCAGAGGGCTCTTAATGTCACATTTCTCTGAAGGGATGTGAAGTCTTAAAGCTAAGATTTCATTAGCGAACAATTTCATTAAATCTCCTCTGCTGATATATATAGACACATAATCCAGTGCTGTTCAATTTTCAAGCCTGGCAATTTCAAACCAGCTTAACTGAAATATTATCTAAATTGCATTTTTAAACAGGTGATTGGCAGTGAAATGGCAGCATTTCCCTCAACAGCAGAATACGGCAGCATGTAAGGGAGATGAGAGCGATGAGAAGGCAGAGGAAGCAGGGAACAAAGACAGAAAAGGTCAAAGGGAAAGGGAAAATAATCTTTTTTTTTTTTTTTTTTTTTTTTTGGTAAAGTGATTGTAAACTGTTAATCTCACAGTACATTTTTCAGCTTGTGGAGGTGCCTCCCCTCGTGCTCTTCCACCTCACCTCCCCACAGGTGTTTTTCTTTGTTTTGAGACAACCCACATTAGCAAGACATGTCTGTGTTACTTAAACCAGGCACAGCCTCCCACTATGTGCCAAGCAAGGAGAGGACTCTACCCTTTTGTTCATCTCCAGGTTCTGCAAATCCTGCAGCATTCGTGAAGTCGGCTCAGCCCTCGCAGCAGGTGGAAGCTCCCGGCCCTGCAGCAGCTGTGCACAGATTCGATCTTCAGGTTTTCACACACAGTCCTCAACCTCCCCTGCCCAAGCCTTCTTTCCCTGTTTAGGTTTGGTTTTTTTTTTTTTAATGCAGAAAGCAGTAACCCTTTGGGCCAGCTAGCCCCCTGCTATCAGATTCCAGCCGAGGAATTCTGGGCACGAAGATTCACAGAGCAAACAGGTCTCCCACCTTCTCTAAATGTCTCCCCCTCCCTCTCTCCCTCCCTCTCTTGTTGCTGGGAATCCACCCTTATCCAGTGCAGCGGGGACGATATTTTTGAATTGTGTTTATTTGTTGGCACCCTGGTGTGAAAGCGTTTCCCATCAACTGCATATTAATCTTGTCAGCAGTTTGTGAACATTTTCCTCCCTGCCCTAAGTAGTCCATGACTTTTGGGTCTCTTGCTCTCTTCTGTCCCCACTTCTCATTGCAATGAAAGAGAAATTAAGCTTCCTGGGTTTTGTCAAAGTGACTTCAACCATGTCAAAATGGTAAGACAGGGATTGCTTTAGCCTTAGGAAGAGTGAAGTTAGGAAAGTTGTAAATTGGCTTTTAGAAAAACATAGATGGGGATACAGGTACCTAGTCGTTACCTGTTCAGATGATCTTTAAAAGTCCTCAGTCATTTGTCCCTGTACTCATTGGAACCTATGCTAGGTTTTCCCAATCTTGAAAACCCCAGGGACACTGCAAACACACAAAACTCCATAACCTGAAATTTTTGAGACCATTATCTATATTCATGGATATAACCTTTTATTCACTATATCCACCAGTACATTGATACTTCTATTACTTGATTACCCAAACATGCCTGGGCATTGTTTGCAATCCCAGATTCATGATCCCTATTTCTTGGGTACACTGTGATTTTTATTTCAGGGTTGTTTTGGAGAACTGAATTGAGTGTAGCTGCACTGAACAGTATTCCTCAGGAAAAGGCACTACTAAAATCTCTCTGACTGAGGATACAATGTTGGGAATGCACAGGGACATTGCATGGTGGGAATTACAAAAGAGGTAACTGAGAGCACCCATCACACAGGGACTGCACATATCCATCCCCTCCACCCCCATCAGAGAGGAAGGTGGTCTCCCCACCCCATTGGAAGAGTGGAACTAGCAGAAATCCTGTACTTTTTTTGCTAGTGAAGATTCAGATGTCCAGATGGGTCCTGGACCCACTACCAGAACATCCAGCTGTATCTAGGATGGATAGTGCCAGCTTGAAATAAGCTCTAGCTGATTAAAAGTGGAACTGCTTGCTTCTACAGCATCCCAGGCTATATTTACCATCTTATTTTCCCAGGACCCTTGCTAAATAGCCCAACCAAATGCAGAGCTTCAGGCAATACCTTCTAGTTCCTCTATGGTAAGAGACCCAAGTATTTGGAAAACTCGGCACATGCAGTCTCATCCTTCCAGATCTAAAACACAGATGGGCATAATTCGGAGAAGCCTCTGAACTATGCCCATCTGTGAGCTAACTAAATGTCTTCTGTAGCTGTTTAGCATTCATATGATGATAGTAACTCTCAGCCTTTCCACCTGCATTAGGGTGTGACTTTTGCAGGGACTTAGCCACTGTGCCATTGCAATTCATGCCTTCATTACTTCACCAGCAGATCACTGTTATGTACCAGGGAGGGGCTTATACTTGAAGTAAATTCCATAAAGATGGGAGTGGGAAGTATTACTTGCCTTCTAAAGGAGCATCTTCCTGAGACGTCGTGTCCCCACAGCCCCGGGATTTGTACCACATGCCTATTAGGCTTCAACTTTCTCCTTTTGGCCCAAAATAGCTGGAACCAATATGCATAAAACATCCTCTCTTCCCAGGATCCTGTCCCCACTGAAGCTAGGGACAGCTGACAAATCCAGACCCAGAATCTCTGTATATCATATCTATCATATCATATCATATCATATCATATCATATCATATCAATCTTTTCTTCTTTGTGGTGTCCAAAATTCCCCAGATCTGTCAGCCTTTATGGTACACCGTATACATTGTTTATATGATCAGTGTTTCAGGAAAAGGATCAGCTATAGAATAGAAAGCAAAGAATGAGCTTTTATCCATGTGAAGGAAAGTGGACAGTGGTTTGAATTTATAGTGTTGGGCTATCTGTGTAAGAATACTTTGTGATGCTGGCTGACAGATGTTTTGTAAGAATTTGATATTGCTAAGTACCTTATCAATGCTCTATTCACATTTCTCTTGTTGTAACAAAGCATTTCACAGTAGGCAAACAGATGATCATCCCAAACAGAGAGGCCAATGACTTGGCTGAAAAATTAGCAACCTGCTTCCTGTGGACTGCAAGTTAACTCAGATTTTTCTCTTTGACAGCCAGGTTTTTCTACCACACTGTGGAGCTGTCTGCTTCAAGGCAGCTTCTGCCTCCCTTCAAATATCAAGAGAAAGATTGTGCTAAGCACTGAAAAGGGCAGCAAGGTGAGTACTGGTCGAAGACTAGAAATGCAACAGGCAGAGGGCACGTGACCCTCTAGATGCTTTAAATTCAACTAATTCCATAACTCAGCCTCTTCCTGCAAGATTTCATTTGCAAGGAAGATTTCATTTGCTTCCTGTCCGAATACTCATCTCTTCATTCTGCTAACAGAGCTACATCTTTCCTTTCTGAGCTCTGATAGTGCCTCTGCTACCAAATTTACATCAGATGCAAGTGTGCCACTTTGTTATTTATGTCAGCATCACCCTGGCTGGGACTAATGAGGCTTTGTGTGCCACAGGGCTGCAGCTTTTTCTTTTATTTATGTTAATGAGTCCTGCATAAAAGGTTTTGCCAAAGTCTAAAAACATGCAAAACTGATGACATAATTGTGGGAGAGTCTACAGGAATATGAAGCAGGATTAGGATACTATCAACAAATCAGAATTTAAGTATTGTTCCACTGGGCAAGGAGTGTTTTCAATTAATTTGTAATTAAATAAGGGAAGCAATTTAGTGAACTCAGAGAGATATTCCAGCAAACGGTTTATCTCATCAGTCTGAACCACACATTCCTCCAGAACAGGATCATTGTTTAGATCTTGGGCATGTTATATGATCTGACCTATAGGAGTAATTCAATAAAACATCAATATTTTCCTTCTATTAACCCTCAGTGTCATGCTGAATGGAGAGAGCTGCCTCTGCCTCCCTTCACAGTCCCCATTAGAACTGTACCCTCTCTAACTGGTTGGACAGGTGTTATCACTAAGCAGCCTGGGGCTTTCAAACACAGTCAAACCAGACACATTCTTCAGCCAATTTGCAGCACAGCACTGATGTACAGAGGAATGGAGATAAAGAAATGGAGAGACAAATAGAGAGAACAGAGAACAATGAAGGGGAAACACAAAATTACTTTCGCAGTGGAAAACATAGTGTCAGTTGAAGAGATTTCCAACTGACAGGATTTGCTAATTTTTTCCTCAAAATATTCTTTATAAAATCCTTTTTCAATCAGACCCAGAAGTACAAGGTAGTTTAAGAGGACCTGAGAAAAGACGAGCAATTCCAGATGGAGTTCTATGCATTAATATATTCAGGGCAGGCAGAGCAGGGATTTGTTGATTGTTTAAAGGGCTTAGTGCAACAGCTGGGCACATTTTGTGTATGACCAAAAGTAAGAGCACAAATGAATGCTAATGTCCAGACATCTGGCCTTATAGCTATTGTTCTTGGCTTTTTCATTTTTTTTCATAGCCAGAATTATTCCATGAAGCAGACTGAGGGGGGGAAGAAAATTATGACAGGAGAGAGGAGCCAAGAGAAGAGATTTAGGAGGAAATTAAGTGGTCGAGTAAGAAAGAAAAACAAAATGAGGTGCAAAGTAAGTATAAGGAGATACGGCAAGAGATGAAACAGGTACAGAACTGAAGAATAAAAATGTTGGGGCCAGGGAATTAGAGAGAGGATTTAACGAAGTAGGAGGAGACAAGACAGGCAGAGGAGTAAAAAGAGTACCATAATAACCATATGCTGTGAAAGACTTACTGCAACTGCTGCTAAAGAAAGGAAGACATAGACACCTTTGGCATAGATTTCTTCCCTTTCAGGTCTCCACTCAGTTTTCCTTCTCTCCCTCTCTGTTCCTAGCCTTCCCTGGTCATGGTCATATTCAAGATAAGATACTTGTTTGGAAAACCCAACTTTAAAAAAAAAAGCAAAATTAATTTCTGGACTTTTTTTTTCTCATATTGATCATATTCTGAGGTTTTTTTTTTTATTTTATTTTTTGGAAGCTGGAGTAGTACTAATGTTCAAAGGAAAATGTAGTCCTATCAGAAAGAACGGCTTTTGAGCCAGGACTGTTCCTCATTTTCTCATTGTGAAAACTATCAAAGCTTGGCCAAGTTCAAAGGTCACATTTTGATATGCACAGGTCAGAGCCGTGCATGTGAAGTCACTGAGGATTTTGTGCATTCCCTACATGCATAAGAAGTCAAGTAGGTTGCTTCTTATAGTTACCGCTCCCATAGTTACTAGTGGTAGGACAGACTCCCCTCAGGATTGCGATGATCTGCTACTGGCAATCAGAGAAAATGGTGGAGAAGACCTACTGAATGGAAGCAGATGTGGAGGGGAGAGGGAAGAGGGAAGGAATGAAAACCAATTGATACAGAGCAGGAAATTGACACAGGAATGCTCAGGACAGGAATCTGAGTAAAACGGAAGGCTACATTCAGAAGAAAAGAGGAGGAGGAGGAGGCACCTGAAAAGGAAAGACTCAGCTTGGGGAGAAGGATGGAGTCACAAGCTATTTGGAAACCTGTCAGATGAAGAGGTGTGGCAGGAGAGAGATCAATTCTAGCAAGAGTTGTGTGCAAAGTAAAGGAGTTGGTCTATGTAAAGCCCGAGGCTGGAGAGGGAGCAGAGCACACAAAAGACAGAAAATAAGGGTGAACACCAAGGGTGATTGAAGATTCTGAGAAGCTGGAGTGGTACAGAGCAACAGAGATAGTGAGAAACACAGGTAGGGAGAAATCACTGTAAACTCAGAGTGGCAGAGAAACGCTGATCAGTGAACTAGTCAGTGCTAGTGACACAAATCAGAGAAGGCGGTCAGAGACAAGCTGAGCCAAGAAGCTGGGGCAGGGATGGGGGAGAAGGGATTGAACTACAACATGTATCTATGACCAGGAAAAAGGAACAACTGCAGCAAGGCCCGGGGAACCGAGACGGGACACAAGGATCACAGCTTGTTTGGAGCTGGCAGAGGGGATCCACTGTGATCAGAGTCCCCATGGGAACAGAGTCGGCATCTCACCTCTCCTCTCCTGTCACACATTCTCTCCAAAATCCAGCAGTATGTGGTAGTACAAATTGTATGATCTCATCTGTTTTTCATGCTCCTCCACCTACCAAATAGCAAACCTCTGCTGTTACCACTTTTTTCAGTCAGCTCAAGTGACAGGGGCTTCTGAAAGTGACCTTAAGTTATCAGTTGTTAAGGATGTCAGTGTGATCCTACATAACTGGTTTATTTTTCCTCGAGCTCACCTTTCCTCTTTGAGGCCTAGGAACATAATTCAGAAAAATATTTTAAGACAATACAGTTGAGCTGTTAAGGTCAAAGACTTTTAAGTTGTTTAAAATAAGGACATCATTGTGAGGTATGCATCAGGTCAAAAGTATGGGGTTATGCTACTGTATGAATTTAACCCTGTTTTTCATACAGTTTCTCCTGTGATGCTGTATTAATTTATATTTTGTATCTAATGGTGAGCTCAAAGTCCAGCTTGATTTTAGTACCCTGAGACACAGTGTTCAAAATATCTGGAAATTGTTCCAACAAAAAAATAATTGTCTGCGTCCTTCTTCAGCTACGCATCCTGCAAAGAAAATGACTATGACAGGAAACATATAAATTTCAGAGGTCCTCTCCTTCTTTAGAAAGTCCTCCTTTCCCACTCCAGCAGCTGTGGTTCACCCTGTCTCTCTCAAGCTCCTAGAGGTAGGTCCCTTTAAGCTAAGGAGTGGCCTGGGTAATCTAAAGTGAAATACTGCTTGAAAAATTCAGATCCTATTTTCTCGTTTCCATTTAGCAATGAGTCCTTATCTGAGCGTGACTCAATCTTCTCTGCCCATTCCTGAAACAACCGTGTGCTGTTACATCTTATTGAGCTCAGAAACTGAAAAGAGATTGCTTTCCTTCTGAAGAGACCAGGCAGGACTGGGTTACAGAGCGACACAAAACTTTGGGCACATAAGAATTCCCTTGGTTGTGGTGCTGTGGTTTTGTATTTATAGTCTGCCCAACTACAGGCATGGAACACAGCCACAGACTTGGCTTGTTCATCTTTGTTTTGGTTGCACCAACACCTATAAATGAAACAAAAAACCCAGAAAAGGGTTTCTGATCTTAACCGCTGCTGAGCCCTTGCCCAGCTGTACAACCTCTGGCTTTCCCTCATATAATTATGGAAGGACCAGAAGCTTGATCCTCGGTCACATAGGAACCTTCCCCTCTGCAGAAGGGAAAAAAGTAGTTCTTATGAGGAGCCAAACAACACAGATGACAAGGCCAGAAGAAGCCATTGTGATCATCTGCTCCAGTCTCCTGCATAACACAAGGCACAGGGCTTTCTTAAATTATCTTATCTTCGAGTTATTGTGGCTATTACGGGATAATAAAACATTCAGTTTTGCCTGTTCCACATTAAATACATGCTGCCTGGTTTCCAGTCCAAGCCAGTCCCTCTTGAGTTTTACCCACTGCAGAGTATCAGGAGTTAGTTAGCTGCAGTGAAGAGATCTGGTCCTCAGTTTGCCTTACCTGTCACACTTGAATGACAGGATAACTCCACTGAATGGTGTCATCTCAGCAGTGCAGCTCCAAGAAAGACCATGGACTTGAACACCAGTCGTGAATGACCCCCCTGGCTCTTTACTGAGTGTTACAGAGCATTGCTGAGAGAGACCATTTCTTTCAAAGCCCATGGGGATTCACAGCAGGAAAGACATGATGACTTTCAAAACACTGAAAATTGTTTATAATTGAAGTGGTCACTTATAAATAGCTCCCACTTGATGTCATGTGGCCATCTTAATTAAGTAGTGCGGAGCGTGTGCGGTCATTCACCTCAGATAGAAAAATCTGTATTGGGCCTTTGCCCTAATGTGAATTTCCTGACCTGACAGATGGGGATTGAGTGTCTGTTTATGCCAAGAGGAGTTTGCTAACATTATTCCTCTAATTACTAATTATACCAGTGAAAGGGGCTTTACGGCCAGAGTCCTGGCTACGTGAAACTCGATCATCAGAGATTTGCAGGAAAGATGGAAGATTGATGGGTGACATCAAACAGCTGACAAGGAGGCCAAGGCAGCCAGACGGACAGCAGCTGCTCCAAGGGGCTTTGGGGGTTGGGAAGGGGCAGCTGCTCAGGGGGGACAGGGGTCCGTGGGGGAGAAGCACTGAGGAGAACAAGCCATTTTAAAATTTCGCACCCCCCTGTCATTTCAGACATGAATGGGTCTAATCTCCCCGGGCTTGAGGCTGCCTGGGAGAGCGTGTCCACCAACAGGTGGCAAGGCAAAGGCAGAGCAGCGGGGCTGAAGGCAGTTGCTGCCACAGAGGGGCACCAGCTTCAGCTGCAGCAGAGGGCTCCACAGGACACTGCGAAGAGTGGATCGAAGAAGAGGAGGTGGAGGATGTAGAACAGCTCCTCTGGGCCTCAGGTTTTTCAGATCCAAGCCTGAATCTCAGTGTGTCTGCTCCCTGAGGCTCCAGGAAACCTGTCCCGGTCAGCTACAGAATGAGGCCAAGGACACTGTGAAAAGATCCCTTGCTCAGCAATTTCCTTCTCTGAAAGAGACAGGGGTTGCATGATGTCATCAAGCTGCATCAACACCTGTTCAGGGGACCAGACCTAAATCATCCTGGTGGTCTCTGACTCAATGGTGGCATCAGCATGTTGCCTGATTCTCTGAACGATATTTGGGCCAGGCTGGTCTGTGTTTCCCTGCCCTGCCAGCATCCGGCGGGCTGGTGACTGGTACTGCACCACAGGGCTTGTACAAGTTCAGTCTCCAGTGATCCTGCCATAGTGTACTTTATGTGGTCTGTAAACCACTGTTTTCCTTAGCATTCTTGGGAATCACAGGGATTGGCTGCCAGAGCTTGTCCTACATGCTCCCTTGCCTAAACTTAAGATCTCCCCAAGTGCAGCCACCCTGCCTGTGGAGACTCTGTGGAGACACGGAGACTCCCAGGCCAACAGGAACTGCCTTCTGCTGGAGGAGTTAAACCACCATCTTGAATGGCAGTCCCTGAGTGGACACAAAAGTCCTGGTGCTCGCACAGCTGCTTCTGTCCCCACCATGAGGAGGATTAATTATCGTGCCATGAGCCCACATCACTACACTAGCAAACCAAAGCCCAAATCCTGCCCAAACCCTCTATCGTACAAGGCAAGCAGAGGGACCACTGGAAACACATAAACTGGGAGTCTGCTGGGAAGCTGAGAGAAAACAGCTTTCACTGCTCTGGAGCAGTAGGCATCTGGCTGATTTGTATAATGTTAATTAGAAGTCTATTCTTGAAAAGGGACAAGTGAAGGGTGTTTGGTTTTGCATTCCACAAATATGAAGGAAGTACGGGGACAAACAGTAAACTATCCTTATGAAAATGGCTTTTTGCTGGTTGTAACAGAACACAGCAGCATTACCATAGGGATGAGTAGGTCTGTGATATTAGAAACTTTTCCATTCGTACAGTAAGCTGAATTTCAAAGTGGTATAACACATAGTGCACATGTGTATCAAAACATAAATAACCTCTACTGCCACCTAGCCAATAAAAGAGGTCTCTACCATAAGCTCCATCTCGGGAAACAAGTCTACCTTTCACCAGATTTGTCAGAATATTTTCATAACTTGGCGTGTTTTCCAGAGCTCTAGGTCATGTGTGTGAGTTCGAAACAACCAAATTATAAGACAGGAAATACTACAGTTTCATGGTTCAGCATGTACACACATCCCACTGTTTCTGCTCCAGGTGAAGTGCAGCTGGAGAGATTGCACAGAGGTTAACTCTGTAACACATATATCTGTTCCTGAAGGATGGGATCCCCACTGATGTTTGCCTTCCTGTGCTTGTACTCTTCATCTCATAGATACAAAGTACTGAGCATCTGTTAGCTTCGAGAACAGTCTTGCTCTTCCACTGCTATCAAGAATCTCGCCCGAGTTTTGCAGCTCCAGCTTTACAAATGCATACTGAACCACACTGAAAATATGGATATTTGACATTACAACTAGCTTTGCTTTGTCTTGTTCTTTCTTTCTTAAATGTATGTGTTAGACCTACTACTGTACAGAAGCATCTTACGCACTTAGAAAAAAACACTCAAAAAACACCACATCAAATTCTCACACATGTCCCAGAAAGCAGCTGGGCAAAACATCCCCAGCTTGATCTTTATCAGACTGATAAGCTGTTCTTTTAGAAGGTCTAATGGCTTCCTGTCTAGGTCAGGAGCCTTGCAAAACTCAATTAAAACATTCAATTACTCCACTGACTTGAGGAGAACAAATGGATGAAAGTGTGTGCATAACATTTCTTCCTTTCAACAATTCTTTAAATTCCAAATATATAAGTGGAGGTCTAGATACCAGCATGGGAGGATGGGCAAATGAATGGGTTAAGGCAGTTTAAAAAGACATTGAGCATACAGTATAGTCCCAAATGGTAATATTGCCATGCCCCGCTCGTAGCATATTTGCATTAAGAGAATTGGAATTATTTTCTTCCAGCTTCAAATGCCTGCCTTTAGTGCATTCTTACCCTTCACCACACTTTGAGCTGTACAGACTGCTCCGTTCATGTGTTGGAGCAGTGATGCAGTGACTCCCAGGGTTCTGTCGCTCCTTTGTTTTCTCCACACCTTCACATTACTTCTATAGACAAAATCAGGACCACAAAAGTATTCATTCTTTCAGAAGATCACTCTCTTCCTAGCTAGTTGATGAAATATCAATGATGGAACAAATGCAGCCTTGAGGAATGCCTCCCAAAAGCCAAGCTGCATCATCAATAGTCTTTTATCGTGAACACTTGGGGGAAAAAATTGGTTTATGGCACTATGAAGCTTTCCATGATTTTGCCATGTTCTGAAAAGCAAAAAAGGACAGTGCTTTCTACAGGGAAGTTCACTGTTCTTGGCAGGACAAGACTCTCCAAGTCTCTGATTTGAACAGCATCCCAGTACATGTAGTCAATCAACTGACTAACTTTTCCTTAAAATCTATTAGAACCACTGGATGAGCAGTGCTGCCAATCGTATCTACTGCATATTGCTAATCCACTTATTCTGGGCAGAAAAGAAGGGTAATCCAGCTCAGTCTGCCCTGTTTTTTCCCTACCAGCAGCACTGTGATCAGATGTGAGGATACCTCCAGTGATCCAGGGTGTGTGGGTGAAGGTGTGCAAGGCAGGTACAAAAGCTCAGGTTGTTCAAGGTGACTGGGGAGCTAAGTGCCTACAGATCTGGCCCTCCTTGTTCAAAGCATGTAGAATTACCTGAACTTTGATGGCAAGGTCTGAATGAGGTAAGTGTTGAGCTTTAGTAGTCAATAATTTCCTTGCTTCAGAACAGATCAGCTTTTCCCACAGCTAACTTACTGCCCCAAAACAACAGAGATCTATTTGATCCAGCTTGGAATCTCAAGTACTAGGGTCTAAAAAGGAACATAAAGTGCTGATTGAACCTTTTGTGCAAAAACTGTTATGATCTCTGAAATATAATTCCATCACCTCTGCAATGAAAACCAGCTAGGAGTGATTCAGTTTCAGAGTAGCCTTTTATTCCTTCCAAACTCTCACACTTTTTGGTGGCATAGCTCTGTCTTTCTAGTGTTGTCTAAACGACATTACACTAGAAGACTTTCAATTTCAGTTAATTAATCTTCTGTCCTGGAAAACAGTATTTGGTGTTACAAAATAAAGAAAAAAAGTTCAATTAAATCTTGCAAATGTTAGCTATTTGTCTAAGTGGAAAGCAGACAAGTTGCAGTTCATTGATCCGCACTGGCAGTAATGGCACTCAAGGTTTACTGGCGGGAGTTTGCAGTAAAAATAACTAATTTGTCAGTGTTTTCTTTAAATTATTATTGTTTGGTCATCAGAGGATTTTGTGGGATGATGAAGAAAAGCAAAGATAATTCAAGGCAAGTGAAAAAAGATGTTTTCACCAGAAAAAGCTTTCTGTTGGCATTTAACGTATATTTTAAAGAAAACTAAGAAATCTGCTTTCTTTCATTTGGCTCACAGTCCTAATTTGACATACCCAATAACAGTCACAATGACTTTACAACATGTACATACTCCAGGTCTAAGTGTGTAGCTGAGAATTAGAGTTTAGACACCATAGCTGGTACGTTGGGCCAAGCTGCTGAGCTCAACTATTTATCTCCAATCTCTCCACACTATTTTCCAATGCTGACTGTTACCTCTCCTAAAAATCACTGGATACAAAGTAAGTCTTAAGGATGCATGATCTGAAAGCACTGGCACAAGCAAGTCGATGCATCTGGAACATGGCCAGATTTTAGTTATGTACTGTACCTTTTCCATTCATGGCCCTCCACGTTTTGCAGCCCCGCCACAGTAAATGTTTTGCTTTGTCTGAAGTAATGAGATGGAGAGAGATGGAAAAAGGCCTGCTTTTTCATTTTGACTGCTCTTAATGTGCGTTCAGGAATTTGACTGATGGGAATTAGTGCTAACACAGTTTGTTAACTAAGAAAAGTGTTAATTAGAAATGCTTTTGAACTCAATCTCTGCAATGATATAGTATAAAAACTTGCTGCATTTTATTCGCTTAAAGCTTACTGAATCCATATGAATGGCTGGTCATGGCAGAAGCTGTACAATGCTGATGATAAAGTGTTACCAAATCTTCTTTGTAACTTTTATTTATTACACGACATATGTCAGTAGTAAGTGGAGCTTTTACGTTAAAGCAGGTGTTAGCATCTGATAGGGATGAAAATATTGTGTACCGTTCTTAAAATTATTTGATTTGATCTTTAAATAAATAGTTTTCTGAAAAGTAAATCACTCTGACAGAGCCTTGCTTTTGCTGTCATTTGCAGAAAAAAAGACAGCACAAATTATTTCAACTTCCCATATTGTTAAGGCTTGTTAAAATCTTGCACAAAGGATATATATGGACTTTGGTGGGGCAGAAAACTGTCTTATTTTGTGGTTACTTCACAAAACTGCACAGTGTCCTTCCAAAGAAGCCAAAGAATACTACTCCCTTACAGATAATTCCACAAAGGTAAGCCACGTTTCATAATACTTTCCAACTCTCATTGTGTTGGTAGGAGGGTGCAAGATGAGGCCCTGGCAGGCAGAGACTGCCAGTAGCCTGCTCATCCCCATTACCTGGTACTCACCACGCTTCTCCTAGTAACTGGGGCTATAACAGTTGCAGGGGACACTATACAGGCTCAGGGCTAAATCCTAATGCCCCCAGGAATAAGTAAATTCTGAAATTATCTGGAGTTTCTATAGGACAGCTCACAAATTTTAGGCTTTCAACTCATCTTGTCAGCTATCGCAGAAGCCAGCTTTCCAATATTCTTTTATTTCATATAATTGCCTGGGAAATGGTGGTAGTGGGGTGCCCAATAAAGAGCAAGAGAGGAGGCATTCCAGCGCAGCTGATGAGGAAGAGGATCACACCTGCATAAATATGTTCGTTGGAGCACTGTGCTCGGAGTTCACAAGATGGGGCTCTTGGCAGGTGTAGCTTACATCACACGGACCAGCTGTGCCTAGAAGCAAGGACTGGCAGGAGAGAGGTGCTGGTGAAAGATGAGCTCCTGCTGGGCAATGCTGGATTTGATTCTTTATGTTGCCACAGTGTGGGGTCCACTTTGAATTTTGGAGATGCAGGATAAGAAAAGCTTGTGAAGTAGGAATGATGCAGGTGGGGAAGAGAGAAGCACAGGATGCTTTTCTAGTCTGAGGTGAGGAGACAAGTAGTTACACCTCATGTTTATGAAAGAGTAAAGGATTTAGTGGGTGACACCGTAAGGCATGATAGTGTTTTGTGATATAGCCCTAGGACTGGGAAGTTTAATCATGGCTGTTCTATAAAGCAGATTTTAGGCACAAGTATGACTGAGCGCCAAAACAGAGCAGGAAACAGTCATTACTCCATGTACTTCTTTCCAAAACGTGCTCACTGAACCAGATCTGTTGGGGAGTTTATATGCTCAGGAAAATGGTTTAGAAAGAAATGAGGGGGAAATGAAGTCGAAGCGATAGTTTCAGAACAGTATATAATGTGGCAATTTAGTTATTCTGCCATTAGACATCACCCTCAGAAAATCCAGTTAAAAACTATCCAGCTAAAAGTTCACTGAATGAGACTATCAAGGCCAAAGAAGTATGGCCCCAGCCATTTAGTTACTCCAATTCTAGTACAGCTTACACTTATTTTTAAAAATAATCTCTTGTTTTTAAAAAAAATAAACACACCATGTCTTTCCACCTCTTTTCATCAATATTTTCATTGCAAACTCTGGCATACAGCTCAAGTCTGTTTACCCTCCATGGTGTTAATGTTTGTTTTTAATGGATTAGAAACTTTTTTTTTTCACCAATAATGGCATAATGTTTCAAATCCTACTTCTTTAAACTTTGCTTTATTTGGCTGTTGAGAAATGTTAACAGTGAGTTCTCAGCACTACTGTGCAAGTCACTCTTTCTGGATGGTGGTAGGAGTGAGGACTGCTACAGAAGCAGATGTCCATGAAAGACTTTATAACCTTAGGGAAACCACTCCTTTTGTGCCAGATGGAGGATTTAAAAATGCAGGGGAATGGAGTGGAGATGGGGAGTTTGGCTTTCTGGAAGAGTGGGAGAATGTTCTCTTTGGATTTCTTTCTTTAGGGAGAAGAATAAAAACTTGTGATCTGTTTTGGAAAGGGGCAGGAAGAAAGCCTGAGATACCTGAATTTGGATTTTTTTTGCTGACCGGCAGCACTGAACTACTTCCAAAATTCAGTTACCTAGAGACAGTAGAACTACAATACCAAATGCAGGAGTCTTTCTTTAAAGAGACTGTTGCACAACATCCAGCTGGAATTTGGAAGTCGTTTTACTGACAGATGATAATGGATTTCATTTTGAGCTTTGCCAGGAATCCTTATACCATTTGCTACAGAGAGGAAAAAACATTCTCCTTGCACATGCATGCACATGGGAGAGTGGACTAAGAAAGCATCTTTTCCAAAATTAAATACAGGGCCTTGCAAGTTTTGAGGTCTTTTCCCAGTAAAACAAAGTTGGTGGAGACCCTTAAATGTAAACGTATTTGTATAAAGAAAGTTTGATCTGTTCTGTATGTTATACTTATGACAAACAACAGAGGCTACAAACACTTATAACTCAGCTTGACTGGAAATATTTGAGTGAAGAGGAAAAAAAAAAAAACACTGACTGGTCAGGCATCCACTAAATGCAAGAGCTGGAGGGAGAAGGGAATATCTACGACTTGCTTTGCTTTTGGCCACGTTCTTAGATGGACCAGCTTACATAGGTTAGGCCCAGAGTGTGCACAGACTGGCCTAGCACGGGAGGGCAGGCCCTGCCATGTGGTGGATGGACCGTCTGAATTGCACTGTCTTTACAATCCCGCTGTTCCCTTTCCCTCTAACCATCCCTGCAAGTTCTCACCATTCAGCGAGCATCTAGCAACCCTTATTTCATCAGGAAGGCCCATTACAGTCTGAGAAAGAGAGGTTATTTTATTGTCTCGTGATTAGAATTCAGTCTAATGAAGAAGTTACTGACCTCTGGCACTAGAAAAATAAGAGCACCGTGTCATATTCAGAAGGGGAATGTGTTAATATATTTACATTTGGCTTAACCTTTATCCCTTTCAGGGCACACACACTTAAAATTTAGTGATGTAGAAATAAGCTTTCTAGATCCTAAAGCCAAAACAGATATTTGGTCCACATCCATAAGGCCAATGCGGCCCATGTGGGAAGCTTTATGCAAATTACATAAACAAATTTAGAGAATAAGAAATAAATTAAAAAGAATCATTTGGTGGCCAGAGCAGCAACTGTAGGCAAAGACCTCCTACATCCAGCTTGGTATGTGAGAGTTCAGGGAGGCTGTGGTAACACATGCTATAGCTGTCAAATCTGTGTAACTTGTGAGACGCTTGTGTCCTGGGGGGTTGCAAACTTCAAGCAAAAGCTGTTCCCAGTCCAGATGCTGCAGCGCTATGAAACTGGAAAGGAAAGCAAAATGAGTTTTATGTTCCTTCCCTTCTTCCTTTCTGAGGGCAAAAAGGACTGAACAGGGTTCTCTTGGAGGGGGGGTGGAGGGGGAGGAAATGTGTTTTTCTTTTTTCTTAATACTTTTCTTCTTCTTTTAGAAATATAAGGAGGATGAAAGGCTGTTTCCTTAGCAGTGCTGAAGGCCATGTTAGCTGTTCTAGACAACTTTTCTGGCCAGCTTTCTAAAACAGAAACAGCTTTCTGAAGCCATAATTCAGGAAGCCTCCCTGTTTCAGAAACATTTAAATCTTATGAAAGCAGTGTAAAGCAATTAAGTGTGTTCTTAAGGACTCAAGCAAGGAGACTCTGCTTACTTCCCAGCTAAAGCTGAGAAGTTGATGGTTCTTACTGAAAAGATCATTTTTTCCAAATATTTTTCAAGCATTTAAAATAAACACATTTTTTTTAAAAAAAGCAAGCATGATTAAAACTTAATTCCTCTCTCAGTTAATCAGGCTTTAATTAATAAGAACCAAAACCTTTACTGGTTCTTTAGTCAACTGTAGTCTTTCAGAAAATATCAAGTAGAGAAGAAATGACATGTACAACTAGTAATGCCTTTCCACTCCCCACACTTCACTGAAGAGCAAGTGTAAATGTTCTTTAAGAGACCCTAAAAGAAAAGGCAACCAATGTTCCTTCTTCCTGAAGGAGGTAAAGAGTATACTTCATTTTTAAACACTCCTTCTGCACTACTATTAAAAGTGTGGGCATGTGGGCATGTAATTGTGTCTAGCTACTCCACAGTATTTACCATGCCTGTTTTCTTACCCTGTTGTATAAACTCATAATACGCAGGCTTGTTAACCTGTCTCCCAGGGAAAGGTAAACTGTGCTTTATTTACACAGAGTATTATTCAGAATTCCAAGTGTGCTGTAAATTCATGTCTTAGGTTACTCCACACATGTATTCACAAGCGGTGTTTTTTAATAAGCCAAAAAATTAAAGGCTGATTTTTTCATTTTTGGGTTGCCACTCTCCCTGAAAATCTCGCCATAAATATTCCTGTCATGCGCAAAGTCAGCACATATAGTCCCATTAACTCTTGCACTAGACCAAATTTCACTGCTTGGAAATGTCAAGCTTATATCTGCACATTCCTGTTTTGTGCAGAAGGCATCCTAAACTGCATACTGTCTCTCTGAATCTGTAATTTGCCTATTCCTCTAACCAGAGGCTTATCAGTATAGCTGAATTACTATTCAGTTTTGCTAATACAGGTTTTGAGACTGCAGCAACTTCATCTTTTAGTTACCAGAAGGAAGCTGAAGGTTTTCAGATGGCTCAGCTGCAAAACATGCAGCTGGGTGTTGTGCAGTCCAGACCATTTAGAGGAAACAAAGGCTGTAGTTTCCCAGTATTTCTGATTTGTCTGTCTGTTGTAGGATTTAACCAAGGGGGTTTCAGTGATCTGGTTCACAGCTTGGCCTACAAGCATCTTTGGCAGCACAACTGATTGGACAGGAGCAAGCAGCCAAACAGGAGATGTCTTCAGCTGACTTCACTGATGGATAACCCCTTTTAGGACTACACACTACCACCCTTTGTAATAGAGCATAAATACAGTTTATTCCTCTCCTTTGTTTGTGAGTGGTGGAGATCATTTTAAATTAACTGGTATAAACTCCCAGTGATCAGCTGTCCTACTTTAGTTTGACTTGCTCTCTGCTACAGCATCCAACAACAAAGTTACTTAGATGCATTTACTATGGTGGTAAGCAGAAGAACAGAACAATTTCCTTCAAATAATCCTTACGCATCAAGCAAACCCTCAGTAGATATGAACAGGCCAGTTCACGGTTCTCACAGCTACTGCTTGTGTTCTCACAGCTCTTGGTTGGCTAACATCAGTCTCTCTGGTTTTTAACCTTCCAATGACCTGAGCATACAGATCCAGGTATGGGCATAATTAAACAGTCCTACCAAAGTCTGCCACCAAAACGGTAACGCACATTCCAGCCACACCATCAAGATCTGGGTGCACGACCCTCTCCTGTCGCTCCTCCTGAAATTTATCTTTATTCCTGAAAAATGAGCCATGAAAAATCTGAAGGATGGTTCATAATTAGGATATTTGGCACTGTTATCTGTGCCTTCTACCCCAAACCTCTCTACTGTGCTGCTACATCAGCTGGTGATCCTGCCCCATTCCTCCTTTCCGTACTCTGTCAGCGCACCTCAGCAGGCACAGGCTGCGTATCCAAGACTTTAGTGAAAAGCAAGGTTATGGTGGGAATGTCATGCAGCCTGTTCCTGTGAAGAAGTTAGGCCTGTTGGGTTTTTTTTCTGGACAATAAAAGAAAAACTCAGAAATAGAGAAATGGACACCAGCCAAGAGATGGGCTCGGGGGAAGTGTTAATGGATGTTGGCAAATCTACTGTGCAGCTTTCCCATGTTACCAACTGCATCGATATCTAGAAACACAGGGAAGATACCCTTCTGCAAACTAAAAAGGATGAGAGACTTGCCTGTTACATCCCCGATGAAGCTAAATTCCTACTTCTTCACTAAACCTGTATAATAAAAGGTGTTTTATGCAGCACACACACTAGGTTAGTATCATCCCAGAATGAAATCCTGACTAAGGCAGTAACACGCTGCACAGCAGGGTTTTAAGCTCTGACGAAAATAAAATAAAGATTTGGAGGCTCTGAGCAACCCTGGTCGGTATAAGGGGGTGGGGGAAGGGCAGCATGTGGTTTGGGGTATTTTCACCAAATGTTAAATCACACAGAATATTTCACTCGTCTCCAGTGTGAGATCACGACATGACTCCTCTGTAATGAATTCTTTATCTTGGCAGCTCTCCTGTTTTCTCCCAACAGTGCCTCCCTCTCCCCTTCTGGTCCCAGTGCCGTAACATATGGTAGTATTTGGAGAGCCACTTGGGCCTGGGAGCAGGCCTGGCTGCCCACACCTGCGCACCCCCCGCCTCGCCGCTCGGGTCACGCTCCAGCGCCACGGCCGGAGCTCGCTCCTTCGCCCTCCTCCCCGGGCATGCTGAGAGCTGCCATGGGTGCTGCCAAGGGGCCCTGGGGATGAGATGTGCCACTTGGTGTCTTGGGGATGAGATGTGCCACTTGGTGCCCTGGGGATGAGATGTGCCACTTGGTGTCCTGGGGATGAGATGTGCCACTTGGTGTCCGTGTGAGCGTGTGCTGCCTGAACACTCCCCATGCAGCCTCAGCGAGGCTCTCCTTCGGGTAGCCATGATGGGGGCAGCTCGTTGTCTCAAAAATGATGATGGAAAGCACCTGAAAGCCCCACGAGAATGCCGCAGAATCCATCAGGTTTAAAGGGACGACAGTGGGGTGTCTGGTCCAACTTCACTGCTTAAGCAGGGTTCCTAGAACCACATGGCACAGAGTTGCATCCAAATGGTTCTTGATTATGTCCAGTGAGTGAGACTCCACAACCTCTCCGGGCAACCTGTTCCAGTGTGCGGTCACCCGCACAGCAAAGGTCTCACTCATAATCGAGTGCAACTTCCTGTGCGTCAGTTTCTGCCCGTTGCCTCTTGTCCTATGGATTGGCATCACTGAGCGGAGCCTGGCTCCATGCTCTGACACCCCCGCTTTATGTGTTTATAGACATTGATGATGTCCCTTCCCGAGGCTGAGCAGGCCCAGCTCCCCCAGCCTTTCCCCGCAGCAGCGATGCTCCAGGGCGGGCCGCGGACACGGAGCCCGG
>VZTA01025667.1:8667-28433 GCA_013398855.1 Mohoua ochrocephala
CATACACATAAATACAGAAAAAATACAGGTGCCTTTAAGTCAAGCAGTGAGGTCAGAGGGTTGACCACTTTTTGTACATGTGCCATTTGCTACTTCAGACTTGTTGAATTGGAAATGACGTTTGGTTCACATGGAGAGAATCCTGGAGGAAAGTATCAACTTTTGGAAACTATCATGCTGCCTCATAACCCTAATTGAGGGGAAATGCAGGCTATATTGAATGACTTTTTACTGCAGAAGAAAAAAGAATGGTACTAGATAAGGTGAAAGGATAGACAGAGGTTTTGGGGTCTGAAAGGCACCTCCTTTTGACCTGAATCAATGTGCTGTTTGTAGGCAACAAGAACATTGGAAAAATTAATGCTCTAGTAGGGAAGGGAAGGATCATTCAAAAGAAATTAATGTTATGGTGCTGGAGGATTCTGACAATGACTGAAGAAGACCAAGGGAAAATATGAAGGCATCCCCAGTCAATCCTCTAATTCCAATAAAACTGGGGGATGAAACAATAGATTTATTTTTTTTTAATAGATAGCAGAGCCCGTAATAACTAGTTGTAAGGGTGCACTAAGTAAATACCACACAATATCAATTGTTGCAGTGATGGGAATAAGAACTTTGTAGCCATTCTTACAACCTATAGAATGTACCATTGGAGATATTAAACTGATTTATAAGTTTCTACATTCTATATAGGCCAGAATGTCCTCTTCCATTGTTAAGATGACATTTATTATGCAAATGATATTCTCAAATATCTTGTGAAAACTCTGTACAGCTACGTATCCCAAAAGAAATGCAATAGAAAGTTCAAATCTACTAACTAATGGGCCAGACCTTGGAAGAACCTGAGAATGATATCCCTGATGTGGTATTGAATGTAGTAATTCCCTGATATGGGCTTCAAAGAAATCAAGTAAAGCAAAGAATGTGACTTCACTTAAAAGAAAATTCAAACTACTAGCAAAGCCAGTGAGGGTAAATCAATATCCTATTAGACTGGAAGCACGTAAAGGATTGGAGTCCTTGATAAATACTTTCGAGAAGTATGGATTGCTTAGAGAGTGTCAATCTGAATTTAACACTGAATTTAATACTCCTCCTTCACCAGCAAAGAAGCCTCATTTTCAGGAGTGCAGACTGGTACAGGACTTAGGAGTAATAAAACAAATAAACATACACATACACTCTATCATACCAAACTCCAGGTCAGGTCTTACAAGCATGGAGTAGACGAGGAGAATCATGTCCCTCAACCTGGTGGTCCTGCTTTTTTTTGATGCCACCCAGGGTGTGGTTGGCTTTTTGGACTCTAAGCACAGATTCTCAGGCCATGTCAAGCTTCTCCACCACCAAAACTCCAAATCCTTGTCCTCAGGGCTCCTATTAATCTATTCTTGGCCCAATCTTTATTTGTGCATGGAATTATGCCAATCCATTGTTAGAAGCATTTTGTTAAATAATTCTGAGTTCAAATTTGATACACCTAAACTCATTAATATTACTGGGGTTTTTTTCAGTCATCCCTTGGTCTTCCATTTCTTCTGCTAAGATGCCTAGGACAATGGCCCGATAACTTTCAGGGTTTAGTTCCACATATGGCCTCAGAAGGTACCAGTACCGTGCCATCTTAAAACAATGTGTTTATCGAATGCCCTTGAATGGGTGCATTTTCAAACTGCGCTGTGCTCAGCATCACTTGCATGGCACTGACCAAACGTCCTTGCAGGTTTTTCATAGCAGTTTGCTGTCTCTGTGCTTGGGCCATAATGGGCTGCATTTGTGTGAGGAGCTCTGAGATCTTTGTCAAAGAACACTGCATCAAAAAGCACAAAATCTGCCTACACATCACCGAAGAAACCTAAGAGGCTCTTGGGTTTCCTGAGGTTAAACCAGTTTACATTAGTTCTGAGTGTTTTGCAGATTGTCACTTATTCATCTCAATAGGGTGCAGATAGTGCTGGATGGCCATCTGTCCCTTGTTTCAGCTGCCAGCAATCAGCCACTTGGCAGGGCTAAACAAAGAATATCTCCATGATATTTAAAGACACACTGGACATTTTACCATGAGATTCCTGCCAGAAGTTCTATATTTAGGACGCATTTTAGTTAAAAGAAGACTGAAAGTAAGTGAAGTGCTTCAGAGTCAGCTGAGTCTGAAGAATAAGTTGAAATAAACATTGAAGCCTTTCAAGGATTTAAAAAGTTTAGTAAATTTATTTACAGTGTATTTTTGTTCTTGCATTTTACAAATCAAGACAAATATATAATTAGATTATTATTAAATTAGTGTAATCTCCTACCTCATTTTCAAAATAGATTGAACTGGAGTGTTATATATCTTCAGGTATCTTCTGACTCAGCAGATCTCCTTTCCAGAATGAAATGGGGGTAAATCTGAACTAGATCAAACACTAACCAAACAGTACAGTTGATACTAATTTTCGTTTCTAAGCACGTAAATAAAATAAACAACCAACTTTCTCCACACAAACTAAAAAGAAATCTTCAAAATACTACTGAACACTGCCGAAATTTCAATAACTACTTGACCATCATCATACAATCCCAAAGAGCAATGTTTGCTTGTTGGAATTAAAGAGAAATGTATTCCTCATTGCCCCTCTGGGTTTCAAACCCAAACAAATTTGGACAACCATGCATTAATGAAAGACACAAAACTTTCTGGTAGCTGGCAAGAAACACAAAGCAAACGCAAAGGAGACTCACTATCCAGTGAACATTCATCAGCAGAGGTTTTAAGAGACCACTGTGTTAGATTTAGCCATTTAAGTCACTCCGGTATTGAATAAACTTCAGCAACATTTTCCATGGCTTGTCTAAAGCATTTCTTAAACAAAAGCTGCCTATGATTCATTAAAAAAAAAGCCCATCCAAGAGTTGCTCTTTCTACAATATTACAAGTGTTTAAACACATTTTCCATCAAGTTCCAATATAATTTAACTTTCTTTCCCCAGGTACATGTGGCAGCTGAGAAGCATAACGCGCTGTGCTATACTACTGCAAAAATTATTCCTCTTGTAGTGGAAACACATATACGATGTTGCTTAAATTTCCTTACTATTGCTATACATTTCTGAGAATTTTTGTTAAATTCTGATGTAAATCTCTTTGCTTTTGAAATTTGCCACTTTTATCACCTACTCTGATCAAGCCTGCAGAAAAAAAAGTAATTATTTCTTTCTTTTCTTTTCTTTTTTCTTTTTTTTTTCTTTTTATCTAGTCCTAAAAGAATTGTGTAAAATTATCCCTGTTTTTTGTCTTTTTAAGTTGCAGCAAACTATGTTAGAGCTTTTACAGGTATATGACTATGTGATCAAAGTTACCAAGGAAATGAACTACTGCTTAGTCACTAAAAGCATTAATGCAAAGGAAACAAAATTCCTGTGCATCAGTTCAACTCACGTACAAAAATCCCTAAATGAAAAAAAATATAATTAAATAATTTAAACCCTTAAACTGTTCAACAGATTACACTTATACTCTAACAGCATCAAAATGATTATGCTGGTTGATGGCCCAGAGAACATAAGCTGAAGTTTTATGCAAGACTGATGAGCAGTAAGTTTCAAGCCGGTTTTGATAAAGTGATGCATCATTAATGTATATTTGCTGAATATAATCCTGTGAGAAGATTTAAATTTTTGATGACAAAATCTGAAATCCTCAGCCAATTTTAAACTCATGAGAGATTAAATTAACATTAGAATGAGGCTGATTTCAGATTCTTTTGAGTGATGACTATGCCAATTAAAACCAACACTAATTATCATGTAATCTTATTTAAAAAATCCAACGATTTTTTAGATACACAAAAAAAAAATGCTGAACCTTAAGAGACAGCATTGGAAACTTAGTGTACTGTGACCCACAGCTTTAGCTAAATTAAAAGACCTCTATTTGTCATTTGGATTATGTTTTTTTCTTACATCGTTGTAGATTAGCAGCAAACAGTAAATTATAAGGTATGCTTTGCTACCAGCATAAAATGGGATTTATTAGAATTAAAGTCCATTTAAAATAGGGTGGTACAGACATTAAGTTTTTCAAAATACCTTTAATAGTAAATACAAGCAATAGATCTCATACTGTGAAGTCTAATAGAGCAATGCAACTAGCCATATGCAATCCACATTTGCGTTATATCAGATTTATTTTATTTATTTAAAAGTAACGTCAAGAGATTTAAAAAAAAGACATCAGATTATCCTCTGTACTGATATCCATTCTTGTGACATTTTCAGTAGCTTATTATTGCTTTCTAGGATTTTCCAGCTAATCTATACAAGTCACAAGAGACTGTGTATAAACTGTGCTATATCAGAGGTTCTTGGCCTTCAGTCACCCCTGTTGCACCAGCTGCTCAGTAATCTTTGCACTGCGAGTGGAGGGTACGTGAATACTGGGTTTGATTTGATGGGTGAACAGTCACAGCATTTACTGCATGAATAAATAACGCAGGCCAAATTCATGCTTTATCTAATTCCATTAGAATGAATGTGCTTACTCCAGGGATCAAAGTAGTTGGTGGGTAAGTGCGCACAAGGGCAGTAAATTATGGTGGTGTCGTCCTTCCTGGAAGATGTAAAATGTGAAATGCAAAGATATTTCATGGCCGGGGGATGGGGGGAAAGTTTGATCGATAAAGAATTAACTAGACATTCAGTAATTGAGAAGTGTTTTCTTTGACACTGCTTCGGACAAACGTAGGTATTTATGTTTTGTTTTGGCCTTTTTTTCTTCAAAAACACAACATCAATTTCATTCTTGAAAAAACAAAGGAACAATAAACCCATAGTCACAGGAGCTATCATAATCAAAAAAGTGTTTTCCTTGAATGCATTTCATTGGGTTTACCTGTTACCAGGCAATTTTGGTATTAAACTCACACAACCTAGCCAAAATATAACAAATAAAGTTGAGTGTTAAAAAGCAAGCAACTTTCCCTGAAACTTCAGTCTAATTAACTCAGTTAATAATTCTATAAATCCATGTAACTTTTGATGCAGTTCCCATCACAGGAACTTTCTGTCGTGTGCATACATACACACATACATACACACACACACACACACGTGTATATATATGTAGGAATTACTGTTGGAACATTTTACCAACAGTATAGTGAATATCAAGGCAAGACCTTTAAGGAGATGACAGTGATTTTATTTAAAATTAAAACTGAAGTAAACCAGGTTTCCCTTACACTCTCCCTCACTGTTTTATATTCATAAACATCAGAGGTGTGTGGTATCCAAGAAGTCTGTCCTCCTGCCAGGTGCCATGGCAGGGGTGTTCAGTCTTTCCAGCCACAGCCAGGCAGAATGATGCCAATGATCACGTGTGGGATCCAGGATCTGTTGAAATGACAGCAAGGACAAAGGATGCCAGCTTTTTTGTGCTCACATGTCCTATGTACTTTAGGTTTGGTGACTGTGCACGGGTGTGGCATGTGTCTTTATGTACCATTTTGGAGCTGATGGTGATTGATGTGTTTGTCCTGTCTCAACTTCACGACACATCAGCAGTCTACATTGTTCTTTGCCTCCACATCTGGATGTCTTGTAAAGCTCCAGGTGTATGTGCTGGAGTCTTGACGGTGCTCTGTGGCCGTCGCTTACCTTGCAACTGCAGCCTGACCTCTGCTTGCTTCTGTATTAACCTGATCCAAAATGTGTTGGACTTGCAGGAGAACCCTCATATAATGTAAGACTGGATCAGATCCAAACTTACTTGTGAAAAACTACTCATCCCAACTGGGATTAATTGGACAACTGATAAGTGTCATAGAGCAGAATCATTCCATAACCCTTTAAACAGGCTCCGAAGAGTTGTTACTATTAAGCCCCATTTAGGCTTTGACACTTGCATTTCATGTAACCTTAATTTAATCAAAAACAAGCAAAAACCCCTTTGGCTTCTTTCTCACCTGAGCTGATGATCTATTATAGCTTAAAGAGATCTGTTTTTCTGTCCTTTTACTTCCATCAGTCATTATCAGCTTTGAGTCATTACCTTTTTGCCACTGGTTGACTATTCTGAGGATTACGCACCAGAAGGCAGAAAGGAGGATACTGGCTGACTTTCACAAGATAAAACATCAAAAGTTGGAAAGAAATAGTTTTGTTCCTGCATTAAAGTTATGGCAAATTGACATGGAAGAAACAAAGTAAATGAAACTTCAGAGCTTACTCTTCAGAATTCCTTTTTGAAGAGGAAAAGGGACAGGAGAGAAAGAGCAGAGATTTAGCTTGATGTTAAAAGTATGAAAGGGACAGATATTTTATTGGTATAACTCAACTAAGTTTCAGTAGAGCTCTCTGAGTCCATTAATAGTAGCTGCATTTCAGACACACTAAAATGCTTTGTTTATTCTGCTTTAGTTTCATAGGACTAGATGTAGTACGCAGCCTACGCCAGACCCAGTTTATAGTGATAGAGTTTGAAGAGATACAAAGGTCACATAGCAGCAAAGGACCATAAAAACCCTCTTTGTATTAGAGGCTGGGAAGGAGAGCAGAACTGCTACTGTGTCAGTGCCGCATGAAAAATGGATTATTGTCAGTGGGAATGAAACAAGATTATGATCTCCACTAATTCAAAGTTCTTTTCCAGGTTTTTTCCTCTGGCTTATCTGCCAGTTTAAAGTTTTATATTACTTTCAGTCCTCTGGATTTTGTTTAGCAAGTTTTTAGAACAACACAGATTTGGATCATATGATCATTAAATATTTCTACTTTATGCCAATACGTTCGTTAGAGATAGCTGGACATTTTTATTGAAACAATTTTGGCTTGAAAATTATTTTTGGACAAAAAATATAACTATACATTCAGATATATACACAAATATTATTATGATTGAATTTGACTCAAATTATATGAAAACATAACATTCTCTTGCTCTACTCTTTTACCATATACTTCTGAGATAGGGAAAAATACAAAGAGAAACTTCCTCATCATTTTTTAGCTCATCTTTCTCCCTTTTTAGGTTTGTTTTTCCCACTGTTTATCTGTAATAAATTGCAAATTTATCAAATATAAACCCCCTGTTTTTAGACTGAAACAAGGCTGACATCTTAAAGGATTAGTGATCATCTTTTCTGTTCCACCAATTGAGATAGCAATTGAAAGTAATAGTAGGTAACCTAACAAAACAATCTTTTTTTCATCTTTTGGGGACAACTGATCTTAATGCACTGACCCTTTTTTTAGAAAGCGCAAGGAGCCTGACAGACAGCTTTCAGATCAGGTGTGGTCAGCACCTGATTGGCAATTAAAAGATCTTATAGTTGGTGAGTTCAGGCAGCTCTGTCATGCAGGTCATGCATTTATATCCAGAGGAAATTCTTGTTTAATATGCATTTCAGATGTTGCTGCTTTTCAAAACTTTTACGGAGAGGCATCCAGCATTACTGTTTTAGCTCAGTCTCATTCTTCCTCTTCAATTTATTACAGTTTTATGGAAATTACAAATGAGCTGTGAGAAGAAAGGGAGAAGAGATTTTTTTGGAATGCTTTAATATCCTGTCAGCAAGCTCTCCAGACAGAGTTAAGAAATTTTGATAGGATGGATATTCCTTTTTCCTTCCTTCCATCCTCTTGCTTACTAAAAATAAAACATATGAAGATACACAGTTTCATAGAAAATCACTCGGCAATAAAAAGTGCCCATTATAGGGTGTCAATGATAACATGCATAATTTACCTAGGGGGAGTATGCAATTAGAAAATTAACCTTTTACATTTCTCTCCCTAATCAGATGCAACAAATGACTGGAGAATAACACATTAGCAGCTGTATTTACTGAATTTGCATGCTATTAACAAGAAATTGATTATGCTTCAAAAGAGGAGAATTGAGTCTGTGTCTATGAAAAGCATAGTTTGAGATGGCATGGTGGCTCTTTGTGTTCTTTTTTCTTTTCCTTTCATTCTGGTAAAGGTGCATTACCGATTCCAGGTATCCTAAGGACACGTTAAAGCACCTCAGCTTTTCCTGTTTTCAGGAACAAATGTATTTGTCATGTCTTTCTACCATGGTGATTCCAGCTGTGAAAAGATTTAATGAAAAAGGGCTATTTAATGGCAATTGGAATTACTTTTTTTTCAAATGAGATTAATATTTTTCTATTACGGAATGGATAGACACCAATTTCATTATGAAAGAGCAGTCTACAAGTGATAATGTATTTTAATCACTATGAACTTTATCTGAAATTATTAATGTAACAAAATTAAAGTCTCCATATCTGACTACCAATATCGAGACTATTTCTGTTCTTGTATTGTCAGCCATACAGAACGTCATGTCTGTGGTGGTCTCAGAGGAATTTAGGATGACAGCAGGAGATACAAAGGCCAATAGTGCAATCCTCTCTTTCAGCATGTTATACTTTGTGTTATCATCTATCAGAAATGACAAGGGTTATGAGAGGATCGTCTCCCTTTTTCCAAGTACTGCAACAATGTGATTTCTGTCATTCTGAAGATTATTGCCCATCAACAATAAATATACATATAAACTTCTGAGAAAATTTGATGGAGCTTCACTACTAAGTGGAAAAAAGTCAGTTTGACAAGCAGCAGTCAGGTTCTGGGAGAAAAAGAGACTGTTTTGGAAGATGTAGGGATACCAGTATTACCATAACTGAGATTGACCCATGCCCCTCACTATAGGGAAAAATGAATAATTAGGAAAAATGCTTTGACTGTCACTCTTCAGAATATCTAATATTTCACCAGTGATTTTTTCTTTATCAGGAAAACTTAGAAGATGGTAAAAATGCCAAACTCAAGATCTGAGCCTCTCTGACAGGGTTATGTAAGTTTGAACAAAACATGTTTCCTCTCTGAGCTTCAATTTCCTTGTCTATCAAGCTAGGATAGCAATAGTCCCTTACCTCACAGGAGTGTTGATTGACTGAATGCAAAAATGTTTAAAGTTTGTGCAATTATAATGGGGATCAGCATCATAGGCATCTTGAAAAACTTAAATAAATTTCAGTTCTATAGGCAGTAGTTTTATTCAGATTTTTTTCCTCCTCTGTTATTCCTGGATAATACTCCACAGAAATTCCTCTTTATACAGTTATCTGGGACACCTTATTCTGATTTTGTACTTCACTCATGCTTATTCAGAGTTTCATTCCTGGGAAAAAAAGCCGAATCTGACTAGCTGGGCTTGATCAAAAGAAAGACTGAAATGTATGTATTGAAACTAGTTTTAGACTGTGCTCTTGAAGGTTTCCCACTGTGACTGGGAAGAGAGTTCAAGTGGCCCCTTTTCGGGGTTAAGTTCCCTTGAAAGGAGGAGTCCCAGCCCACAATTTTAGGATTTTAGCAACTTGTTAATCAGTGAGGCTTGACATATGGTAAATGAACTGGAGTGACAGACTGGACTGGTTGCTAGAATCCCTAGAAAAGCACAGTGGTGAAGCACGACCACCTTTTCCTTCTCCTGTGACTCAGTTTTAAATATCAAGCAGCTACATTTGTGCTTTTCAAGGTCACATATCCAGCCAGTGCATCTGTATGCTTCGTGATGGGAACCAGATAAAGACTCCTCAGGCAGCTTCATGTGAAGGAAGTGAAACTTTGTCCACTTTCCACCACAATGGAGAGGATCTCTTCAGAGAGCAGCTGTACAGAAAGGCTGAGGTGCATCTTAAGCAGAGCGTGTTCTGGTGTACAGACTTTTACTACAATTCTGCTATAATGTTGGAACATATTCACCCAAGGACTGTGCAAGTAGACTTTTAAGTACTCTACAAGTATGTATAAGAGCATACACCATCACAGAGTGTCTTAGGCGTATGTTGTGTGGCATCATATACATATGTGCGTGATGTTATGTACATATATGCATGTATATATTCACTGTTATTTCCGTGTACTCAATGCTTAAAACCAACAATCTCCCTGTGCAAAAATGAGATATATTCTACCTGATGACAGCAGGTAAACATTGATCAGGATGTTGGTTTCACCTACTTGACAGGCCACACCCCAAATATAGTATGACAGGCCTAAAATAAATCTATTTGGTTCAGTTGCAGAATGTTTTTCCCCTGGGATATCAAAAATGAGCTGTCAGAATTGCATTCAGTAATGCTCAAGTTATTTCCCTGTGGAGGACAGAAATAGAAAAATAGTGCTTAAAAGGTGATCTTCTGGACTGCATTTTATAATCTTTGTGGGTTATGATGAATTTTCACATTTTTCATCCACAGGACTATAGATGAGTCACCTCATTGCTTCGGGTGAAGTCAGAACTTGTACAATTTGATTTAGTGTGTTGTACTGATATGTATTTTTAAACTTAAACAAGTGCTTCAAATGTAATTATTAAAGCATTTGAGCAGATGTTGACCTGTTTTTTGTTTTACAGTTGCATAACAGAGAATATTACCTGCTCATATTGCTTTTGAAATGACAATGGGTGCAATCTATTTCATCATATAACTTAAAGGTCAGTCCTGATAAACCACTGTTTGCAAGGTTCTGAGGAAAATATAATAGTAACCTCTATCCTTCTGTACCTAAAAAAATAGGAATGCCTCCAGAGACTTGGACTGCAAATTATATTTTATATAATTAACCAAATCAAAGTAACAATATGCTTTATTGAGACATTACACTGAATGGTCGCCAGAGTTGATAACTTATTTAGTAGCTTGTTAACAAATGGGCTATTCTGAGTGCCATTACTACCCTTCAATTAATTGAAGTATGCAATAAGAGTACAGTTCATGCGCAAGAACACTATTTTTAATCTTCTAATACTGCATGCATCAAGTTTCTCATCATTATATCAAAGTGCTATGCCTTTTTACTAGCAGTAAAATCAATAACCTTGATAATAATTGGTGAATATTAAACACTTCAGAAGTTCATATAAGGCCTTCAGCTCGCGATATCTTCATTTAGGTTATTTTGGCTTATTTTCTTTTCAGAGAAAGGTGATGAATTGATGAAAACAAAACATACCATAGGTTATTCATTTCAGTCCTATCAGACCAGAGAACAGAAATACCAATATAAAAAATGACACAAGAGTAGTACGTAGAGTTGAAAAGGCTCCTAAAACTTCTAACTACTTCAGAAGGTTCACATGGTCTCAACCCTCAAGCCTGTCTTGGTCTCTCAGGATGGCATTTCTTCCTTCCAGCATGTCGACCACACCACACAGCTTGGTGTCAACAAACTTGCTGGGGATGCAGTCAGTCCCACTGCCCATGTCAATGACAAAGATGCTAAACAGCGCCGGTCCCAATGCTGATCCCTGAGAAATGCTGCTCGTCACTCATCTCCGCTTGGACACTGAGATATTGACCCTACTCTTTGAGTGCCACCTTCCAGGCAATTCCTTATCTACTGAGTGGTTCATCTATCAAATCCATGTCTCTCCAGGTTAGAGGCAAGGATATCATGTGGGACAGTGTCAAATGCTCTGCACAAATCCAGGTAGATGATGTCAATCATTCTTCCCTCATTCACTATTACTGTAACTTTGTCATAGAAGACCACCAAATTTGTCCGGCATGATTTGCCCTCAGTGAAGCCTTGTTGGCTGTCACCAATTGCCTTGTTTGCCATGTGCCTTAGCATAGTTTCCAGGGCCATCTGCTCCATGATTTTGACAGGCATTGAGGTGAGGCTGACAGGCCTATATCTTTCCCCAGGTCTTCCTTAATTCTCTTTTTAAAATGTGGGTTATATTTCCCCTTCTCCAGTCAGCGAGAACTTCACTGGACTCCATGACTTCTCAAACAGGATGGACAGCACAGCAACTTCTTGCAACAGTTGTGTCAGGTGCCCATCGTTCTGCCTTGAGAGTCAGGCAGGAGGAGTGCCCCGTTGCTGGGCTGTTTGTGTTCCGAGCCTCTGCAGTCAGGCAAAGCAATGCCCCACCTTCAAAGAGGCATCCTCCCCATCCTCCTTCCATGAAAGCTGCCACACCAGGTTCCCCAAGGCCACCTCTTATGGGAGTGGGGATGGCTGCTGGCCTGTCAGGCCCTGGCTGTGCCTCTGCAGCAGCTCTCCATTTCAGGAAACCTCCCCGTAGGCCACGATCCCCTGCTCTGCTCTGGGGGGACACTTATTTTCCTTAGCTCATTCTTTGGTATTTCTGCGAAGGGAACAAAGTTTAACACTGTTATGAGTCAAATGACAAACATTGATGTGGACTAGTCTTCTATAACCTAAGATAAATTTAAGGTCATGATTTTACTTACATTAATATCCAAAAAATACTAATAATGGTGTATCAATCTCTGTTATTGGACCACCAGATAATGCTGATTTGACCTGGAATCTGGAATAATGAAATAATTCTGTCAAATGAGCCAGTATGTGTGCTTTAGTTTATTCTCGATAGAAGGTGGCGGTTGATACTTGAAAAGTTGCACTAATGTAAACTGATATGAATCCTGTTGAAATAAAAACAACCAGTCAAGAGGTTGGTTGTTTTGGTTTTTTTTGTTTGTTTTGTTTGCATTTGAAGTTTTTCTGTAGTATTTTTATTTGTTTGGTTGGTTTTGTTAAGTTTTTTTTAATAGCACTTGAAATTCGAGTTCAGCAGCCCTTTGCAACAGTTCTGTGAATTCTGTCAGTCTCCAGCATTTCCTGTATACACCCTGAAGTGTGTGTTCTGCCAGAAACCCTTGCAAGCCTTCCCGAAATTGCCTCATGCCAGCACCAGATGTGCACTCCAATATTGTCCATGAGGATATTATCTCAATTATAAGAACTCACAGGAGAAATATTTAAACCTTGTAACACTGACAAAAAATAATTAATTTTTGGTTAATGGTTACTTCTATGGATTTATATTATATCCTAGAACTTTCACAAGAAAGATGAGGTGTGAACTTTAAAAGCTCTATATAACAAGGTGATTTGTAGGTGACTGAAAGCTAAGATTAAGTGTGAGTTGGTGGCAAATAATAAATCAGTAAGGCAGTTTTGATCTATTCGGTATTATCATAATCCTGAGCCAAAAGGGGACTATCATCAAGAAAATATGACAGTATTCTTAAAATATAGGACTATATTCTTATCAGATTTGCATTTTTTCTATTTATATAACTAATTTCTCTACAATATGGCTTAAGAATATTGAATCCAAACTCTTGTGCAAAATTCTACTTTTGTGCCAAGCTATTAATAGTCACTTTGTGGTTTGTTGGTTGTTTTTTTTTTTTTAGTTCTAAAAAATCAGTTTTGAAGGAATGCAGGGGGAGATTGGTCTGTCTCAGGAAATGTAGACTATTTTTGTTGGAAATCTGGTATTCTAAGAAGTAATACTCCAGTGCCTCATAAACCAGAATGCTTCGGGGCACTTTGCATTGGATCTGTCTCAGTAAACATCAGACAACTAAAAGTTGTCATCTAAACTAGTCATCTAGTCTTCCTTTTTAGTCAATGGAGAGAATAAACACCTTTAGGGAGTGATTCATCTCATTGAAGATGAGCATCTGAGACAGCTTAGACAAATTGTCTGCCTACAATGTCTAGTTCTCTCAATAATGAGAGCTTATACAAGTAGCTTAGATTGAGATAATCTTCAAGACACTTGAAACTAGACAAGACAAATCCCATGTTTCATGCCTGTTTGGAATAAAAGAAGAGAGAAGAAGAGAAAAATAACAGTAGTTAAACATTAAATTGTTCCAGGAATAAGTTAACCAAACACTTAACAAATATTTTCAAACTATTATTTTCATCTATTTTCTTTTAAGTACTTGACTAGTGAAAGGAAATGGTGTTCAGAAATACACTATTCAGCTGATCTTATCCAACATTTGTTGAAAGATCTTGTGATGGTTACATATCAAAGTATAAATTCAATTTTGTTTACAGGAATTAAAATGATGTTTTTACATTTTTAAAAGGGTAAAGTATAGATCATAGCATGCATTTTGAAAAGCAGAATGGTTAGAGGAAAGGAATAAGGGTATTCTAGCAGGGTTTTTGAAACACAAATCATCAAATCATAAAACCAAAGGGAAAATACAAAAAAAAATTCTATCTCTTTATGAAACCATATGCTTATAGCATAGCAAAAGATAATCACAATAACATAAGATTTGCAGTCATAATAAACATAGAGTAAATCTTAGAAGATACATTAAAAAAGTAAAATTTCACTACAATGCAAATTACTTTGGCAGGAGAGTTGAATTAATTAAGAAGTTTGGACTTGCTAAAGCTTATGCAGTTGAAGAGTGGAGATTGCTTTGTAAAGTATCATCATCAGTGGTAAATTCAGGTGGCATTTCCTGAATTTATTTAAGGGTTCTCACAGTTGTCTTTCACTCTACAGATGATAGAGTGAAAGTGATAAGCTATTTTGCTCAGTTTAAATTCTTTGAATTCATACTTTTGATACCCATTCATCCAATATACAGATGATATTACTCGAGCATAGAAGACATAGCTGAGTTTTTTATTTCATGTGGCCTTGGTTTGCCAATTGAATCTCTGTGGTTTGCTAATTCAAAAAGTGAATAGTACCTAGAGGTCAGTAAGACAATGCATGCAAATTTTAAAGGACATTTGGAAAAATTTGCAAAGAAACAGAATGTCATATCAACAATAGGCAAATTGTTTGCTGGGAATGCAGAACAAAACTACAGCTTAAGTTACAGCAGTATTCAGGATTTAATAAACACTTTCTACCTGTGCCACAGGACATTCATGTAAATACTATCATTCAGAGGTACCCAAGAATCTATACCCTTCAACTCCTATCCCATAACCTCTCCTATATTATTCACTTCTGAATCTTGGTAAGTGCTTCACATAATATTTAGAGAATTACCGCTCTAGGATATGTGGAAAATCATGGCGAGTCTGCAAGAACTGCATGCCCTCTGGGACGCTCACATTTGTCAAAGATGCAAGGTTGAACGTAGAGGGAAAGAATATAAACACACTCCATCATCTCTTACCACCACTATCGAATGGAAGGAGGTTGAGTCTGTTCTGCGATGTTCTCACTTGTAAAATATGACTATTGAGTACACCAGAAGGTGACAACTCTGCAATTTAGCATTCATACTATTTTAAAAAGTGGGAATGATAAGGACAGAATTCACTTTTTTCTCTTTCTTCTTTTGTTTCTGTTTGTGTTCTTTGTGTGTTTGACAAAGAATTTTTTTTAAATCCAATATGCTGATTAAATCTCAGGGTGAATTAATTAAAAAAAAAAACATGCTTATTTACATTCTTCTGTAGATTTGAATTAAGCAGTTGCTTTCATTTATTGTATGAATTGCATAACTAATGGTGGGGAAGGCTTCATTTTAGATATGCTTAAAATTTTCTCTTTAAGACTGATTTATTCTGCCAAAGAATATAAGGAACAGCTATTCACAATCCCTTCAGCCTAGTATCTTGTTTCTGAAAACAGACGGTTGTGAACGCTTAGGAAAAAAATACATCCGAACTGAGAAATTTATACTGTAAGACTTCCAACAACTTGGAATTTAATATCTTATGTCAAACTCTCTCTTCAACTTTGTGTTTAATAGCTCTTGATAGACATTTATTTCATTTGTTGATTTTTTAACTGCAAAACAATAATCACAAAACAATTACTTTTTAATATTTTTATTTTATTTTTGATGGTGCAAATTTTAATTTGCTTAATAATTTGGACATTACTGAAGCATCCAGTATCTACATTCAATGAATATTAGAGTATGTTTTGTCAGTCCAGTAATGTCCACCAGTTAGGTTTTATAGATCACTTCAGTAAAATTAACAGGAACAGCAATTTCCTGTCCTTGAACTATAAGCAGTTATTACCTCATCAGAATAAACTCTAAAATAGAGCAGAATAGTATTGGAGCTTAGGAAATATAATCTGGAACATAATTTAGATTCAGATTTGACAGAGGACACTTGGGTTTTATTTTGACTCTAAGTCTGTAAAATGCAGCCATACAATGTGTCTCGCTAGGGGCACTCCTTGAAAATATGAAATGCTTTTAAATCCTAACATTGCAAATCAGTGTGTAAATATAAGGAAATAAGGAGCCTTCTACTACACACATGCAAAAAATATCAAAAGCGTTAGAGAAATGTCTGGAGGACTCTGTCCTCTGCCTATGAAGTCTGTGGTGCCTGGCCCCAGGGCCTTCCCCTGCTGCGGAGAGCTGGCCTCTGGCAGCAGTCTGTGTGTACCTTGCTAGCAGACTGCATGACTGCAGTGAACAGCTGCAGGGAATGAGGTGATAAATTAAAGAATTATGGTCCAATGATTAGGTCATTAGGTCTTCCTGACAAATGGTTAGCATATTAATTGGTGGTTAAAATTAATATCTCTATTTTGGCTTCTGATAAAAAAGCAAAAGAAAACCATCTGATTATCATTAGAGAAGATCATCTTTTGATTTAGGTACACACGTATACAATTTTGGAAGGTAATCTACAAAGCATATAAAATCCTTAATTTCTTGTGGTGACTTTTAACAGGCTGTAGTATTGTCTTTCAGCGAATCAATGGAAACCTCACTGGCTGAAATTTGTGAGGGTCATCTGAAAAAGATTTTGGAATGAAACTTTATGTAGACTGGCTTCTATCTCTAGCATTCTCATTCTGACATATATAGCTCTGTTGAAAAAAAAGCAGATTAAGATTTCAATTTTGCTGTGTCAGTACAGAGGAGGTCTCTGTGCAAGAACACATCTACATATGGTTAAATGAAGAAGGGGATGCTTTCCACAGAAGCTAAAGAAAACCAAAGTGGCGAAAAGGTAATCACTGCAAATGATACTGTTCCTTGAAAAATCAGAATCAGTATAAATAATAGTATGGATAACAGGGTAAGGTATAGTATGGAACTCAATCACACCAAATTGAATTGGAGCAAATAACATAGATATTTCTGTATTTATATATATATACATATATTTCAGTTGTAAGGGACCTACAACTATCATCTAGTTCAACTGCCTGACCACTTCATGGCTGAGCAAAAGTTAATCATATTACTAAGAGCATTGTTCAAGTGCCTTTTAAACCCTGTCAGGCAACTCCTTTTCATTTACAGATAACATTTATGAAAATATTGTAGCTGACAAATTATCCCCCATTTGCCATTTCCTTAATTATATATTATTAACTTTTCTAGGAATCAATGTCTTCCTTAAATGACTTCTACTTCTGTGAGATACTCCAAACTGCCAATGAAAACTAAAACCTCTTCCATCTTCTGTCATGAGAGACTAATTTTAAAAAACATGTGGACATCCCAGTCTTCCAGATTTGTTGGATGGAAGAGCATTCAGGACCATCTCCTGTTCTAGCCCAATGTGCTCTAAGCTGGACACACTGGAATGGTCACAGACAGTTCACTTCCTTGAAAATGGCAGAATATTTACTAAGCACCTTGTCAACACTTCTTTTTATTGTTGCTTTGATTGTTATGATTATTTCAAACTAATAACTTAAACTTGTGGTGATTAACTTTTTTCATATTAAGATTTACATTAAAAAGAAATTCGAAAACAACCTTTTATCACATTATCCATTCAAATCTCCTAGTTGAAGGAAATTCAGATAGAAAAATAATTTTCAAAGTAGGACACTGGGACTTTCACACGTGATCATCATGAAAAGCCTACCTTCTGTTATCAGCAAGCACACTGCCAGCTCTGTATCTATTTAAAGGACAAATTTTGACCTTGACACCTCTATTCATGTGCATGAGAATTCTGGGGGTCTTCACAGCAGAGGCAGTGTAACAGCTTGTGCTGGTTTCCTCTAGGGTAGAGTTAATTTTCTTCACAGTGTCTGGTATGGGGCTATGTTTTGGATCTGTGCTGAACACAGGATTGACAATATCAAGATGTTTTTGTTATTACTGAGCAGGGCTCACACAGAGCAAAGGCCTTTTCTGCTTTCCATGCTGCCATGGTGGTGAGGGAATTGGGGATGCATGAGAGGTTGGGAGGCGACATAGCCAGGACAGGTGACCCCAGCTGACCGAAGGGGTATTCCAGACCACATGATATTATGCTCAGTATGTAAAGAGGGGAGAAGAAGGAGAAAGGGGGGAATATTTGGAGTGATGTCATTTGTCTTCCCAAGTAATCATTTTGTGTGAATACAAATTTAATTATTTTTTTTTTAGTGTATACTGATTGCACCTTCTATTATTACTGCTGGTGATCAACCTGACTGTACGTTTAGGCCTTACAGATGTCATCAGAGGAGACAACAAGTCAAATTACTACAATACTTTTAGAATCACCAGAAGTATGTAAAAAATTATCTCATCAGCATTGCTCAGAAAAAAAACATACACAAGAAAGAAAATAAATAACTCAAAATAACATCGATGAAAAAACTCATCTCTTATTAAAAGATTCCACAAAGTTTAGTTCAGATTTTTTAACTCTGGATAAGTTAAGAGTAATTCTTTAAGGTCAGACACTTAGTTTCTGAATTCCATAGAGATTCCAAGACTCTGGTTTGGGCTTCTTATGAGATATAATCTCCATCAATAAATTACATTTTCCAAGAACTATAATTTATTTATAGTGAAATGAAGATTTCTATAATTCTATTCTATCTGTTAGTGAATTCTATTTTAGTTTCATTAAAAAAAAAAATCTAAATAAAACATTCTGTTTTGTCCAGGAAACTTCTGAGTATAGCAATTTTTTTTTCCCTTAACCATTGTGAATTGCCCTTTTTTCAGGTAAAAACCCATATCGAATACTGCACTAATATACCGGCGGGAAATGAGGTAAAGCTATTTGACACTTTATCTGCTGTGGAAATGTTATCCATAAAATTTCTGGCATAAAAAAATTCCACTCACTGATCCATCATACATTTATTAATGTCTCTATCCCATTTTTACATAGTCTTTTTACACAAAGGTGTCTTTTCCTCTTACATGTCCTTCTTGAAATAAATAAGCCCCCACTTTTCTTCATGCTTTTCTTTATGAAGGAAAGAAGTCAGACTTATGTCAGCACTTACCTGGCTTGCTAAGGATCAGGGATGCCTCAGATGAGCACAGAGCCAGGTGAGTCAGTGACTCTGTCCTTCTGATTGGCTCATCTTCGTAACCCAAAGAGTTGTTTTGTTGTTTTCAAGACATAACCCATGGATAAAGCTAAAGGTGGAGAAATTTCTCAGCAGTAAGAAGTGTGTATGGATTAAAAAACTGAAAATATTAATTAATTCCTACTGTTACAAAACCAAAGAGGCACCAGTTTCAGGCCCTCTTGAGCTGTGATGCTGCTACATACTTGTGGTCATATTTTACCTAGTGCTTTTTTGTCAGTTTTATTCTGTCTTTCAGAGCCTTGTTCAGCCACAAAAAAAAAATTAATATGCTGGTTAAGTGGATGTGCCTTCAGTGGGGGTTGAACATTTAGCTCAGATTGAAAGAAATAGCCTTCATTTGGGTTTGAATGTTTTCCTATGTTCATAAGCCCTAAGGTCTGACATGCAAGAGAAACAAAAACTGTAGATACATGTAATGATACATGGTATTTTACAGGTTATCAGTTGAGAGTTTATTCTTCAAGCTCTTTTGCTTAACTCAAATCTTTTCTAAATCTCTGAATTCAAGTGAAATATTTGTAGTTTTGTCTATGAACATTGTGAATATTTAAAGTAGTAAATTACCTGCTTTCAAACAGACAGTAGGAGGTCTCTGTCTCTTTAAGGAATGAATTGCAGAATTAAATGTAAAATAGTCATAATGTTTTTCTCA
>VZTA01025667.1:28482-50602 GCA_013398855.1 Mohoua ochrocephala
GTGTCTGTCTTCCTTTTAGCAAGTAGTGGCTTGGCAAACAAATTATCTAATTGACATATGCATTAACTGAGGTTGACTGAGTCAACACTGATTTTAATTACGTTATTTTTTAAACATATCTTCATAGCACCTAGTGTTATTTTAATCCTGCATCAAAAGAGGGCTGTTTTTAAATAAATGCATGCAAACAAGAGATGGCATTATTAAGCAAAATGCTACGCTACAAATTTTAGGGCTGATTAGTCATTTCATAGCCCCTAGTAACAGATAGCACCAATTTTTTATTTATTTTAAACAGATGAGGTTGTTTTCCTCCTTCTCTAGAACATCTTTCTCAGAACCATTTTTATTGAGCAAGAGTAACTTGGCAATTCTTTTCCTCTTGTTTACTCCGGGGATGAAAATTGTGATTCTGAGAAGGTTGTTCTGAATTACCTTTATATTCATATGGCTTTCTCACCCTTTTTTTTCAAATTTATTTACTAAAAAAATGCAAACATTTAATATAATTAGAAATTCTGGTGCCTCATAAGTGTGGTCCAACATTTGAATCTAGATTAGAGGAATGAAATAAGTATTTATGTAAATATTGTCTTCATATTTTTTTCTATTGTTTCTTTTCATGAGTTTTTTCACTTTTACAATATTATACAATGTGAATATAAAAGTTACGTGGAACAAAAGCTGAATAACAACCTTTTATATGTCCTTTGCACCTTTATAAATGCTGACAGTAGGTGAATGCAACAGCAGCAGTTTAAACATTTGATTCTGTGAATTAGATTTTGTCTCAAAGTAAACTTAAAAAAATATATCCAAGGGAGCTCTGAGATCTGTTGTATTTCTACTGTCTTACATTCAAAAAATGTGTAATGTACATAAAAGTACAAAATTGATACTTTTGTCTTCTGTTCCAGTAGAGGAAGGGGAAAAAAACCCTCAGCTTACAGTCCTTTCACCATCAAAATATGAGCCACTTCTTCAAAAAAGTACCTTAAAGAATAGATGTTTCGCTGTCTTGTAAAGGTCAAAAGATAGCCTCTGACAAGCCATACAGGAAATATTAATTCCATTATGTCTGGTTAGGGAGTCCTCACTATATTTGCATTTTTTCTCTGTATTTAATTTTCATTATTTGAGTTAACATGCTATATGATCTGCAGAAAAGTCATATTGAATGAAAAAATCTTGCTGGTTTTTTTGTGTGTGGTTTTCATGTGGGGTTTTTTTGTGGTTTTCTTTTGTTTGTTTGTTTTTTGGTTTGGTTTTGGGGTTTTTTTGTGGGGGTTTTTGGTAGTTTTTCTGGTTTGTTTTGTTGTTTTTTTTTTTTCATTTCCACATTTTGCAAGAATTTATTCTTAGGAAGAGCTTTCTTCCCATCAGATTTTTATTTTTAAGGGACTGAAAATACAGTTGATAAAAATCTATCCATCTATGTCAATATTTGCACAACCTCTTGCTTACTTTGCAAAAGGGTTTGAAATTAGCTTAACCCAAGACTTTCACAGACTCTTATATGAAGACTCTTAGACTGAATAATTTACATGAATCACATATTTAAACATGGAAAGCATAGATAATGCAGAGAAAAGAGTTGTGAACTCCAGAATTCACAAGACTGAAAATTTGGAAGCTCAGATAAATTTTAAGGTGAATTTTTCTCATGAGAAGATCAAGGGAGTGGTAACGGTTTAACTTCAAAGTCTTGAAGTACTGGTTGAGAATACAAGCACTAAACACAAATAGAGATCTCATCTATCTCTAAATAAATTTTTACAGTATATAAAAAGTATAAAAATGATAAATGGCCAATGCTTTCTAAATAAATAAATCTAATAAAACAAACCCCAAACCAGAGGAAAGCACATCAGAATCTTCAACAAGCAAGAGAAAAATACATTAAAACAAGGCGCTGAAACCAATCATTGACACGTATTGTTAACTGTAAATCATTGAAATGCCCTTCACTAAAATACTAAATTGAACACCAAGGAAAGTTTACCTCACCATCTTTCTATTTTAAAAGATCAACCATATCATCATACAGAAAGGGAAAGCTGTCAAATTAGGGTGTAGCAAGTCATTAGCTCTGCCTCTCCTGCTAGCCTAGATCTTTAACACAATTGCTTGCAAATGGGAAGAAGAAAATACTAGTTTTGAACATTCCTTATTACAGAGTATATTGATTACTATTGGTTTCTTGAATCCATTTGTTCCCTGTTGAACTTTTTAACTTGTTCTGGAATGTCAAATGAATATTTTAATGTCTACAAAAAGATCACTGTTCACAGAGCCAGTCTCCAGGTATGTCACCTGATTTCTACTGATCCTCTACTTTAAATCACACAGATCACAATCTTAAGGGAATGTATAATGTTTCATGAAAAAAATGATATGAAATAAAAGGTATTGGCTGCATTGTTTCCTTCCCCATAGCAGCCCTCACAGTGCTGTGGTTTGTATTGAAAGCTAGAAAGGCATGGATAACAAACCAGTGTTTGTGCTATTGTTGAGCAGCACTCACACAGCATCTCTTTTCTGTCTCTCCAAATTCTGCCTCCCCACCCCACCTCGATTCCAAAGGCCAGGAGACTGGGGGTGGACAAGAGGCTGGGAGGGGACATAGCCAGAACAGCTGATCCAAACTGACCAAAGTAAGACTCCATGCTATATAACATGCTCAGCAAGACAAGCTGAGAGCAAGGATGAGGAGAGGGGGCATTTGATATTAAGACATTTGTCTTGCAGAGCAACGGTTACTTGTACTGAGGCTCTACCTCCCATGAAGTCGCAGGACATTGCCTGCTGATGGGAAGTTGAGAATAAATCCTTTTTTCCCCCTTTGCTTTTGTGTGCAGCCTTGCCTTTTCGTTATTACATTGCCTTTATCTTGACCTGTGAGTTCATTTTCATCTCATTTTCTTCTCCCCTGCCCTGCTGAGGGGGAAGTAATAGAGTGGATTGGTGGGCATGTGACAGCCACTGAAGGTCAACCCACCACAAAAACACATTACACGTTTTGTAGGAAAAGAGCTTCCTATTAAAACTTCATCCAGTTTAACAGTTTTTGAAACTATAAGGAAAATTAATCTCTAATGTAAATCATTAAATTTGAGTTTTGCTAGCAGTGGATTTAGTTCATTGAATATAATACTTGTCTGATGGAGATAATGAACTTTCTTCACTGAAGTTTACAGAGTTTATGTTCCCAATTTATCACTGACAAATGCATGGCTATAACCAAGTGAAGAAAATCTAATCTTCACAATTTGGAAAAACTAGTTGTAGAAAGTCCAAGACAATACATTGGAAAAAACTATGGTGTTCTCCCCTCTCTCTCCACTCCCACTTTTGGATCTTTTTCATTAAATGACTTACCTGCATCTAATACACAAAATACGAAATAATATTGTTTAATATCCTGTGTACCATATCGATTTCCTGTGTAAAACTAAGTTAAATTCTGTGATGTTTTTCTAATCACTCAGGTTGTACTGATCGTCTTATAAGTTGTATACATCTGATACTCCTGTCAGATACTTTAATTGTATTTATATGTTTATGAGTTGCTGTTGTATCTCTGATTTCTAAAAATAATAAAAATTTAGCAAGAAATACTTCAAATGAAATGTGTGTAGTGATTAAATTCAACTTCTTTTCCATGATATTTGAACTAAGACTTGGTAGTTCTTTAATGATCTTTTTGACATTCATTGTTTCAAGCTGTTGCAGAACTGTGATTATAAGAATCAAAGCATAACCTGAGCAGGTGGGCTGTGGGTTACACTCCTGTTTCTCCATTTCAGAAATAAATGGTTTTGTCTTTACCAGCAGAAGTGCATTGAATATCTGTATATATGTATCTGAACACACAAGGGTGTGCAAAATACATTTGCACCAACACATATGCAATACCTATTTCAATGTCAACGTGTAATTCTGAGGAATAAAGTCAAACTGAATGTGATACTTTTCTGTTTTATCACAAGCAAACTAGAAAGGTTTGGTGGCTTCTATCTTTATCAAGGCTCTGTCTGGAGGAGGTGTTTCATATGTGTTAATTAGCCTAAGATTAAAAGGTGATTTTTGTTTTTTAAAGCTCCCAAAACAAGCTCATTGACACATATTACCAAGCATCAGTAAACTAAAGAAGTTTCTACACCTAAGATAATGATTTGAAATTTAAAAAATGCTTTCTGAGAAATAATAGGGACATAGCAGGTTTAGGGTTAGAATCTCACTTCTGTAGCTCTAAGCTGATTCTATAAATGTAAAATTTTAATGCATCTTCTTTTTAAGATTTATTTAGAAACAAACAAAAAAACCCTCTGCAACAAACAAGCAAATGAATAAGTAAAATCAGAATTCAAAACAGGTGCAAAACAGATAGTTTTAGACAGAGATATTTTTTTTATCTCCAGAAAACTTTTGTCAAGAATATTTCAAAAGTAGCTTTGATGAGCTTTGCAAGAGGTATTCAAGTCTTTGATAAACTTGTGTTCACTGAGCTTTGATAACAATAATGGTGGTATTTTTGTGGTGTACATAATTAAGTGTATTTCAGAATATTTTCCTTCATTCACAGACATATTGCTCTTTAACACTTCTTTTGACACAGACAGCTATAATGATTTTTGAGGTTTTGGTATTTTTTTTTTTTTGCCAGAAGAGTACATGATTCCAGTTTAAAGCTAATTAAGCACAAAACACTGAAAAAAATTCATATGATGATGGGTCTTTCATTAAAGGCTTTGGAAAGCTTTAAAATTTGACCTTAAATGGAGGTTTACCTCATTACTGGTCTTCAGAGCTGGATATTTTTCAAAAACCAAGGCTGAACATGGCTTCCTTCAGTCTCTTAAAATAAATAATCCATGGCATTTTCATAGAAAGCTAGAAGTGCACAGATTAGATCTTTAAACCACCAGGTGGTGTCAGCTATTAAAGGCTACTTCAAACAGCAGCCGATTCAAGTACTCATATCAGCTCAAGGTGTGTAACACTACGTCTAGCTACTCTAATCAAAAACAGAAAATCCATAAGAATACTACACAGGAGCAAAGCAAACCTGTGGTTTGTGTTGTCAAGTGAATTGTCGACTGAGACTGCTCTGAGTGCTTGTTATCCCTGCCAGTTCAAATGTGTGCAATATACATTCAAAGTTAGCATCAAGTTTACTCTTCTTACAGTGACCTTGAAGCAGTGTCCCTCTCATTTCAGTAGTCCTCCATTACATTGCAAAAACAGAAATAAGAAAAAAAAAAATCTCCACAGTCAGCCTCTCAGAAGTAGCCTCTGGTAAGAGCAAATCCCATTCTACTTATTTTTGCCACTGGATTTAGAGAGCTCCCCCCTATCATGGAATGTGAAAAAAAATTGCCCTTCTGTTACCACTAGATAAGTAAAGAATAGCAATTACCCAGCTGCAGTATAGCATCTATGCACAGTGTTATGTACTATTATCTATATTAGTGTAAACACCAAATATTTCTGTTTCAGAGCCTCATATAGCTTCTGTAGGGAAAATAAAAAAAATAATTAAACAAACAAAAAACCAAACCCAAGACTCCTAATGATATTCAAAACCTAGGACCAGAGGTCCTGTCATCAAGAACAGAGACACAGATGTTTCACAACTAGTCCCCAAGGACTTCTCCTGCCAAAGGGAATTCTATACATCCAGCATCACTGTAGCCATTCATTTGCTGTCGTTTCTGGCCTCAGCCTTGGGAGTTGTTGCTGCCAGAAGCAGCCATACAGCAATGCCTCTCTGGAGCAGAGTGCTGAGGCCAGGGGCAGGCAGATACCCTTGGGTTTGCTTCAGCCCCCAGATGGTCCCACGGTCAGCTGACACTGGAGGGGAATGTCAATGCATTCCTCCCTTACTGATTTGGTGCCAGGGCCAGCAAGAGATGCCTAGAGCCTGGAGAGGGATTGCAGGTCAGCAGGAGAGCATCTGAAGAGCACAACAAAGGAATTCCAGTCACTCCAGCCAGTAAGTTTGCTTCATTGGGATCCAACTTAAATGCCTCTATGCAAATGTACATAGCAAGGAGAACTGGAGGAGTTAGAGATGTATGTGCCTACAGGGCTGTGATTTTGTTGACATCACAGACACATGATGGAATGGCTTCTATGTCTGGACAACACAGAATTAAGTCAGGCCAAGGATGTCAAAGGCAACACAAAAAACTTCTATAGGTACATTGGTGATAAAAGAAAGGGTAGGGGAAACTGTGGGCTCTCTACAGAAGGAAACAGAATACCTGATGACTCAGGACATGGAGAAAGTTTTCACAGAATCACAGAATCAATTAGGCTGGAAAAGACCTCTGAGATCTTCAAGTCCAACCTCTTACCAAGCACCACCTTGTTAACTAGACCATGGCACTGAGTGCCTTTTCTTAAACACTTCTAAAGGTGGTGATTCCAGTGATTCCACCACCTCTTAGCGCAGTCCACTGCAATGTCTAATCACATTTTCAGTGAAGAAATTTCTCCTAATGTCCGGCCTAAATCTCTCCTGGTGCAGCTTGAGACTATATCCTCTCATCCTGTTGCTGGATGCTTGAGGGACTTGGCTACAGCATCCTGTCGGCCAATTGAAGTGAGTGTTGAGGTCGCGCCTGAGCCTCCTCTGGTCCAGGCTTTGAGCAACCTGGTCTAGGAAAAGGAGTACCTGTCTGTGGCAATGGGGTTGGAACCAGACGATCCTCAATGTTTCTTCCAACAAAGCCATTCTATAATTTCATGATTCAGTGTAAGGTGCAAGAGACACAGCCAGGCACAAAAAATCTGCCATGAAGCTCAGGGATGAACTAAATGTTGCTCTGGAGGAGAGGGACCAGGCAGCAGCCCCCAAGAAGTCTCCTCACAGCTTTCCCTCAACCAGCTCATCACAGAGGTCTGCTGTTTACTGAGCTGTGACAGCTTAGAGCTGGGGCAGCACATGCAGCTCTGTCCCTAGAAGGGGCAGGGGGAGATGTTGCAGGGACTGAGGGTGTCCCTGGGGCCCTGATGAATGCATTCAGCCATCTGGAAAACCCACCTTAGTCTGCACCCAGCTCTGCAGCTTGAGCTTTCTGTGAGCGGTGTGATGGCAATGTCTTTCTGTTCCTTTCCTTTTCATTAAAGCTTGAAGGGGAGAAAAATCCAAAGGCGATTGTTAAGGACTTATTTAAAATTAATAAAGATGACTTCCATATATTGAAAACGGGTCATATATCTCTGATGTTACAAATAATAGGCAGAAACAGCTACAGTAAGTGGAATAAATTTGATAACACTTTAAGTAGATTAGCTAGAGAAGAACATATTGTGTGCTTGCAAGAATGAGAATAAGAAGGCAGAGAGAGAGGGGAGAGTCTCAAAAGCAGTTTTATGCTCAGAGCACCAGAGGCTGAACAGTAGCACTTGGAAAAATTCACATTTGTCCTTTTTAACACATTTATCTTAAGTTTTCAATGATATCACACATCATGAAATTAAGCTGGATTTTTTTTTAATATCCAGTTAATGTCTGATGTTATAAGAGAAGAAAGAGAAGTGGGAAACATTATGAAAGAGAAATGCCTTGTCCCAACGTCCCTGGTCAAGGGAGCAGCAGCATCCTGTCACTGATGCCTAACATCTAATGCATGAAAACTATTGTAAAGGCATAGTAGGTGCTCTCTTTGTCTATATGCTAACTGCAGTGCCAGGAGATGGAAAAATTCTTATTTTTTTTTTTTTTGATCACTGGAATAAAACAGTCTCTACGGGAAATGATAATTCTGTACTTTTCTGCATATTTCTGACACATGGATAAATAATTAAGAAAGTGTTTCCTTTTATCAATGTCAAAAAGTTAGGAACATCGCAGGACTGCAGCTTTGAAAGATTTTTACATGAGAGTTTGTAAAAGTGCCAGATTGAAAAGTTTCTTTCCACAGGGAAGAAGTAGAAAATGACAAGTCAGTTTCTACCATCTCTCCAAACTTCTTTAAGTCTACCTTGAAAATAAGCTCAGCGAGTTAAAGGACAGCTCATCTGTCATTAATCATTCAGGTTTTTCACCTCTTTACAGTCTGCCAGCCCAGTTGCTAGTTATTTAATATTGTATTTTCCATTACTAGCTGAATTTAGAGTACCAACTAATTTTATCCTGCCCCTATGACAGGGAAGCAACATTTGGTACTTCTAGAATTTATTCATTATATGAATCATCAACCCTGTGCTCTTCCATTCCATAATCTGAAATAAAGTCCATTTAAAGCGCAGGTATATGTCAACTTGTATAATCAAGTTACCATGCAGGTTCTCCCACTCTGTAAATACCATCACTAGTAGTCAAAGTAGCTTTCTGTTTCTGCTGGTTGCTTTCTGACCTCTGCCTCTTAACTTTGCATGCTGAAAATGTCATCTTAGCAAAGCTCCCAAAAGTGTTAATACTGATACAGCTGTCTTGTCAACAACAACAGTATTGTTACATCGAAAAGTCACTGCAGGTGAGATTGGAGTAGTCTCTTCCAAAACATTTGCTCTTGGAAGTTGTGTTTGCTATATGCAGTTAAACCTCTTCAGCACGCCTAAAATGAAATAGAAATCCATTCACACTCACTGTCCAGTTTTATCCTTTCCCCCAGTGTTGGCAAAGCCTTTCCACCTGTCAGACAGAAGCTGCGAGCCTTTAACTCTGCAGTGGGCGATGTTGACATGACATGCTTTGTCCAGTATAGCCAAGCCAGTGATGATACCATCGAAACATTTAGCTTATCTTACGGATAGTTTTATCTTAATTTGTTAGAAAAGGCCAGAACACTGGACATTCCCCTTCATGTTTGAGAAGGGGAAAGGAAGGATAATTCTCATACTGGACAAAGTAACAGATCCCTTCATGCTTATCTGCTATCAAAAATTTTAGCAGTTGCCTATATCAGTTGAAATTTATCAAGAAAATTTTTGTTTCTACCTTCTTTGTATCAGACCAATTCGAATGCTTGCAACTGTTCACATTAGAAAAGACAACACATAAACCCCCCAAACACTTTAAGACATTATTTAACCACTTTAGCACATTAAAATTAAACACACAGCTGCTTCCTGGCCTTTCTGCCTAGCACTAACTACTTTCCCAGCTACTTCAGCAAGATACGTCATCCCTTTTAGCTAACATAGCACTTCAAATTAATTAAATTAAATAAAATGAGGAAGATGCATCTGTGTGCCTCTGTTTTTTACTCCAAAATGTTCTCCATCTCTGGAACTTTAGCTGGCATTTCTGCAGCACCAGTAGATTGTTCATGTAGTGCTCTTTATGCTCATCAATTCCCACAGCTCCATTAGACTTCAAGTTAAGCGGAGAAGGATATGATTTTTACTGGTTTTAATTCCTAAGAGTTGCTTTTTGTCCCCTTGTTTTTAGTTGGATTGTTTGTCCTCCTGATGAAGAGCTGATTTAACAAGCACAGTAGGTGTCAGATAATATTGGAGAACTGATTCTCAACAGTGAGTATGTTCTTTAGAAGTGCCCTGGAAAACAGTTGCTTGCCCCAAAGGTTGCAAAGTTAGAAAACTACTTCCTTTACCTTAATGCTAAGGGCTTTGGGTGCCAAATCAAGGTGATAGCCCTGCAGAAATTTCTGAAAGAGTGGCATACATTGGGAAATGAGTCACCATTTAGCAAAGACATTTGGCTAAATAAACTGTGGGATCCTCTAAATCTCAGGAACTTCCTTAGATAGAAGAAAAGGATCAAGTTACAAAACAGCTGGGAGGACCAAACTATTTTGTTTTCTTTTTAAAGGTGGTTATGTCCTGAAACTTCAACGTGCACAACTGATTAAGCAAAATATTATTTTTCACTATATTACATGTCCGTTGGTGTGACACTTTAAAACCTCCTTTCACGTGACAGTGAAGATAAAACAGGCACAAGGACACACACACACCCCCCTCACTCAAACAAATGTCATATGGTAATTGGGGATATTTTTCTGGCCTTTTCTAACAAATTAAATGTTTGTGTTTGAAGAGCTTTGTCTTTTCCAGATGAGCCATTTCCTGTTTGTTTATTCTGGAGTAATAGTATCTATTATTAATACAAAGAAGAGGATTATCAATAATGTCAAATCTAGCTTTTCTTAAGATAACTAAGGTTTCTATTCTGTTGCTGTCAAATCCCAAACTGACAAAGAATATTTTGTTTTTAAATGTCAACAGATGATAGTGGCAGCTTCACCACATTTCCCAAAGTTCATACAGAGACTCCAAAGTCTTAAAGGAACTCTCCACAAAATTTTAAGGCAACTGAACTATTGGGGCTTGGCTTTTAACATCCATAAGTGGTGTCCCATTTGATTACTTTTTAATGAATTTCCATAAATAATGATAATCCACAGATTGCAGAGCTCATAGGAAAATACTAGAGGCACTTTTTCTGAGTATTATCTACCTATCTCCATTCTGAAATAACTCTCATTTATTTTGTTCTTTTCTTCATCTTTTCTTACTCTGCCCAAAAATGCTTTCTCTCTCCTTAAAATCTATATTTCCCAATGTTTGTACCTTTGACCTCTTAAAATATTGCATATACTGCCTTGGAAAGTCTCTGCTGTTCCTGGACATACCTCCTGCTTTTAATGTTTCCCTCTCCTAGATCTGTGATTTCATCTGACCATACAGTGCTCTATATCTAGTTTGGAAAACCTGATTGGTTAGAAAAGAAAAACAAAAAATCTGATTTTGGTTTACAGCTGACAATAAATTACAAGAGTTTGGTTTAGATTGTTTTTTAAGCTTCATTGTTAAACAATGTTCCTTTGTGAGTTGACAGGCTGTTCATTCTTTACTGAAGATGATTTCATAGTTTGCTTTCCAACTGCCACAGAAATCCAACCAAACATCAGAATTCCCTAGGAGTTTTGCAACAGTATGGACCTGAAAGAATTTGCTATTTGTGGGTCTTACAAATTTTCGCTTCTGTACCAGAGTATGTGAAAGTCCTTTAAGGTCTGGATTTCCTAATTCTGAGCCACACCCCATGAGTAGTTCAAATCTCAATGCTTAGGGACAGCCTAAAGCATGAGCTCAGCACACTCTGTCCCTTTACCTCTCTGGGGCTGCAGATTAGGAGAGAGATGGGAATTGTTTTGACCAGTTTTGTCAGGCTGACGTACATGGCAAAGAAGCCAGGGGAATTGCCAAAAGTAACTTTTTATCACCGTTAAAAAACTAAACCAAACCAACCAAACAAAACCCCTGGAAAAAACCCCAAAACAAAAACCCAAAAACACCAGCACAATCTCGAAATTATTTTGGTTTGTGGGGATTTTTTTGCAATCAGCATTTCCCAGTACAAAATCTCTTCCATATGAAAACTCTATTAAGTCAGCTAAACAACAAACAAGGGCTATAGATTCAGTTCCATCATCAAAACAGATTTCTTTTGACAAATGTAATACAGCAGGACATTTCTTTTTCAACTTCACCAGTATTCCATTCTGTTGAGCATTCGATGTAATAAAATGCTCAGCCTTGTGATGAAAACATAGATTACAACACCCAGAAAACACATGGATCAAACAAACACTGGTGCTCCAGAACAGCTTTATAAATGAAATGAAGTGTGCTGAAAATTTGGGTTGTTGACAGATATTGATAGATGTTAGAGATCTGGGAGCTCATCTGAAATTTATCTAGACTATGCAAACAACCACATCTAAACCAGCAGAAATGATGTGTTGAAACTTCCATTAATTTTCAAAATGTCAGAGGAGCTGAAGCTTAAATGCTTTCCTGTTCAGCTGGCACCATTAAGGTAATAGGTGCTTCTCTATTTAGCAAAAAAAAATCCAAATATACAAACAAACAAGCTACAACTCAGCAGACTTTTTCAAATCCCAACAAAATTTGCCTATATAATGACTGTTGCTTCTCCCTTTCACACTCTCAGGTTATTTACTTTCTGTAAAACTCAAGGTTTACCCTGAGTTTTAGAAAATTGCACTATTTTAAGTCAATAAGTTCCTGAACTTCAGAACTGTTTTCACAAGGTCAAAAAACCATTGAAGGCAACAAGAAAAATGGATATAAAGTGGACTTTGTACAGCTCTACTGAAACGAGCATTTCATTATATTATTTCCAATCAAACTTAAAAAAAAAATTCATATAGTAGCGTTTAAACATTGTTTACACTGTATGCAAATTATTTCTGTGGAAATCAGTTTTCTGTCACGTATAAATTAAACTTGTAATTTTCTTGTAACTTGCCCTGCAGCACCTCAACGATTCCTTGGCAAATAAAACTGACCTGGTGAACTCTAAAATTCCTTATCAGGAGAGAAAATCAGGAGGCCTAGTGTCCTCTTTCCAAATCAGAATCAGGGAAGGAGAGTGACTTGTAATTATGTTTTCTTCTGAGAGACTAAAAAAAAATTAAGAAATGCATAAAGGTGATCTTAAGGAAAATAAAAGAACATTTTGAGCTTATCAAGCCTAAGGCTCAGTAACAGTGTGTATATCACATCTGCTAAACTTAAACAGTTGCCATGCACTTTTTAAATTTTTGTCAAGCAGAGGCCAAATTAGTATATGAAAATAGGCAGAGATATCACATCATTTTTGGTTTGTTTATAATAAACAGTTTTACTACCATTTTTCACTCCATTCTCATTTCAGGGAAAATTAATATTTATTAATATTGGAAATTAGTCTGACCAATAATAGATTTAGGTGTTGGAATAATTTTTTCATAACAGCATCAACACAAGAAAGGTGAAGCGTATTGCAAACTTGCAGTGTGGCAGCTCCCTCTCTTTAACTTGTCTTACTTCTGAGTGAGCTTGCAGAATGTGCATCAGTGACAGAGCTAAGGGTTGTATAACAAACAGGTTTACACAGAATGTCAGCTAAAGCATTACGAAGCATATGAGGTGGGCAAGCATAAAAATGTAACAGTAACTGTCCATCAAAAATGACCATGAAAATAAATAGAAAATTGTGCACATGTGGAAAGAACTATTTACTTTTCATGTATTTATAAACAGGCTCTGTCTCATTCAGCGATAATTCCAAGGGAAAGATACTGCTGGATTTGAAACTGTAACTTGTTAGAATTTTAAGATTTCAATTATAGTAATAATAAATTCTTTGTTATTATTCTGCATCACTTTTATTATCCAGTGATTAAGAAAATTGAATTCAATGCCTTGTTGAAATAGCTGGAGAAAAATGTTGTGCCTTTCTTTTCTTTCCTTTTTTTTTTTATTTTTTAATGTTTTTAAAATCAACTTTGCTTTCTTGATTGCTATGTTTTCAATAGAGGCAATGAATTCTATTTCATTATTTCTGCAGTAATTACTGGCACCTTATTGCTTTGATTTAAATGAGAAATTCCTGTGGCTGAGCTAAGCCAAAGCCAGAGCAAAACATTATTTTCTGATTTCACAGAGAGCAGGAGAGGAGAATTCTGTGATTCACAGAGTAGCACTGACACCTATGTACTTTTTGCTCCTGAGGGCCGAGTTCTCTTAAGAAGGTGTCAGTCTGAAGGTGTCTGCCTGGCTTGCTCCTTCTGTCTGTAGGGCTGTGAAGTGACCACTTCTGTCCCCTTGCGTGTCACTGCCGGAGTGTTTGTGCAGCCACTGTCCCCACCCCTCAGGAGGAGGTGGCTGCACAGCCGTGGGAGCAATCACAGCCTGGCCGGGCTGCTCAGTGTTGGAGCCAAATTTGCTGTCACCAAAACAGATGAGTTATTACAAGTCCAATCTCTACAGCTTCTCAAGAGTGTCCCAATGGTTTATGACAGACAACTGCTTCTGAGCTCCTGTCAGGAGATGTGCTATAAATAACTTGACAGCTAAATGGTGCCTGAAGAAGAGGAGAAATGGGTTAGGAGGATTTTAAAGACATGGAATTACCTTAGAGATCCAAGAAAGATTCTAATTTTTGAGAATTTGATGTAGATTGTTTTAAGATTCCAAGGACTAAAAATAATGGAGAGAAGACCCTTCTCTGCTTGGCTGGCTAGAGCCAAGCAATTCTAAAAAGTGAGGTATTATTGTAATGACAATCTTGAAAAGGGAAAGAAGTAGATACCGAATATCTTGAATTTAGATCATGCTGTAAGACACTTTACAAAAAGAAAAAAGAAAACAAACAAAGGAAAAAATCTAGGAAACGTTCTTGTAAGAATATTACTAAAAACTACATTTACTTAATAAATACATTAATATGGTTATACATATAATATTATGATGGTCTTGTTTTCATTCTGTTTCAGCCAACATTACCAGATCCTCAGATGTCAATGGATATTGAAATTTCCAGACATAACCAATGAACAGCAATGGCCTATGGGCATTGCTGTTCGAAAAGGGTCTATGTCCTGTTTCACATCAAATATTGATGCTTCAAATGTTTTTCCTCTTACAAACTTTGGGCTTGATTTATTTAGAAATAAATAATATATATAACAATTCTGGGAGGAAATTAAATTCTGGTCATGCTATTTATTAAAATTTTAGTGACTAAAAGATCAGCAAGTTTTTAGACTTATTTTCCTTGAGAATTTCTAATTCCTCCTGAGCTGGTGATGTAGGGAACAAAAGTGAATTTGGAATAGCAGTAGGATTTTAAGTAGCAATATAGCAAATCTTTAACAATTGTTATTTCAGGAATATGGTGACTTCAGCTTCAGGAACACTAGAGTGCTGCCAGGATTTCACCAACAATTCCATTTAGGCTATGAAATGGGGCAATAAAAACTTCACGGGATAAAGCACAGGACACATTTTCTGCCAAAAAAAGCTGGACGAAATCCCTGAATCACCTGCTGCGGACTTTTCTACCACACAGACCAATATGTCTCCACTTAACTGTCCCTGATACTGAAACTTTTAGAAAAGTATCCAGGCTTGAAAAGACCTGAAAAGGTGCTGAATCCACTACTCCTCTTTGTAGATATTCCAAAATTTAATAGCCATTATTGTGAAAAGCGCACGCACTAATTTGGAATGTGTGTGTGTCAACAATTGGAAGTGTCGGTTCCTGTAGTGCCTTTCTTTTCTAAACAAACACTGATTCATGTTAGCATAAAGGCAGCGTGAAGAAATGAATGAGCATATCCTAAGGGAAGGATGATTATTATTCATCAGTACTCAGAGCTACTGATTAATATTTCATGGGTATCACTCAGACTACAGAAGTGAAGAAAGTCATAACCCATATCAGATATATTGGTAAAAAAGCCCAGGCCAATTATTATTATTATTTTAAACATAACATCTTTCTCATGCTACTTAGGACAGCTCAGAGAGATATATAATTTCTTTAATTTTATAGCCACAATCAGATAAAAATATGGTTGTCACATTTTAACAGGTAGAAGAGAGTGAATCAAAACAATCCATGAAGATGAATAACAATTTTAAAAAATAAGAGAAAGATTTTGCAGCAGATTTCCACCTCTAACTGTGACCCAGACAAATTAAAATATGAAATAAGCTTAGTATGAAAATTAGATTACTTTTATCCAATGAAATTAGTAGCATTCTGTTTCTTAGTGTCAAAATTTACAAAAGTTTTCTCAAATCAACTCATGCAAAATTTCTTGTACAAGTTGATTTGAAAAATAAACTCATGGGCACTTTTTTTGACACTTCATGGATTCTTTGTTCTATTTCTCAAGTATTTGATTAAAAATAAAACTAGAAAATACATGAGATGGTGCCTTTTTTACCAGGCATTATCTTTCAGAAAACTGAATACCCTCAACTTTTAAAAGTGAGATAAGGTTGAAGAAGGCCAAGAGTCCAGAACATCATACAAGAGAGCCTTAGAATTTTTTTTTTTTTAATTTATGCTCACCCGCCTAATAAGCACTTCTTTCCCTGCATTTCAAGAAAAAAAAAAACAGTTATATCAAGATTAGATGGCTGGATTTGTTATTTTCAAAAGCCTGTCTCCATTTATCTCTAGTTTTAGCTGCAATATATTGAGAGCAGGGCAGAGCTCACTTAAAAAAATGTTGACAGGGCTTGAACAAATTCTTTGTTACCTTTCTCTAAACAGCAATATTCAGGAGTTAACTGGATTGGTTCTGTCCTTTGAAAGCATCTTACTGCTGACCAAAACACTAAAAGATTTAAAAATTTAATTACTTCAATTTTGACATGTCACTGTAAGCCTTGACAGAGTTGCACTTCTTATATCTCGGATTCCTAATTGTCTCTATACTCCTGGCACTTCTGTTTATCTTCACTGAAAATTGTTTTTATACATATATCTATATATTTCTATATATATACACATACCAGATTCTCTTTTCATAAGTCTCATGATCAACTGCTACAAAGCTCTGGTGCACCCTGGCAGCTTAAATCTGGAAGGGGGTCTGATCCCTCCAGACTGAATGGAAAGTCTTAATATGAAGAGGTAAAAAGAAATAGATTTGCTAGTATAGATGCACAGACAATACATTTTTTTCACCCTCCAAAGAGAAAACTTTGAATCTCAGACGCTTGTGGGAATTCCCCAATTTTTAGAAAAAAATTGCACAAAAAGTGACCTTTCAGGAGCGCAAATGCACATCATTCAATCAAAAGTCAGAAGATTTTGGCTTGGGGTTTGTTTTTGGTTTTGTTTGTTTTCAAAACTATGTTAAAAATATTTCCAGTTCTATAATTAAATTTTTCTTTGATTGTCTAAGAAGCTTCAACTATTTGAGTGGCAATGAGAAGAAAACATTTTCGACTAGAGAATGGCTAGGTTTTACACTGCTTAAAATTTGAACTAGTGCTGGCAGGAAATGTATTTGAATATTAGCCTTATTCTGTCAAAGACATATTACAGACAAATCTCAGCAGGAACACTTGGACACAGCCATCCAAGCTTTGGGAGCAATAGCATCCCAAAGCAGCTAAATTTGGGGCCACACGTTAGCCACCTGTTTCCAAAGGACATTCTAATGCAAAACTTGCCTTCTCTTCTGGTTCTTTATTTGTTTTATTTGAGATGGGTTACTAAAGCTTTGATTTCAGGAGCACAAAAGACAATGGTATACAAGTTGTTTGAGAAACAAACCACGTATCTTTAGAGATTTGCCTGCAAGAGATTTTGTTCTTGATTAATAGAAGAAATCTACAAATGAACCTTTTAGTCCAGGCCCTGAGCAAATCTTCAAAGCCTTGAGGACACTGTACCTTAATTATCATTAAGAATATATTTTTTTTAAAGTGCACAAATTCTGCAAAAATGTGTAAAGATTTTTTTGTTGTTGTTCACAAAGACATTCTGAGGAACTGGAGCCAAATTCTTAAGGTGTAAGAACAGAAGGAGCAGAACAGACAAATATCCAATTCTGCTCAATTTTTTATTACGTGGTCAAAGTAAGTCCTGAATAAAAGTTAACACTAAAAGACAGAAAGCTAAATAAACATAAAAGTTAAGCAATATTGCAGACATAGGCTTTCATATCAACACAAAATATTTATGACAATAAATGAAGCTTTCAGAGAAGCTATTGTTCTGGAGAAAGTTGTCATATTTTGTGGAAGACAAAGGTCGACATCCAAAGAATATGCAAAATATTACCATATTTTAAAGTGGCAAATTGTCATTGATAAAAAATCAAAATTCTAGGAAAACCAGATGTCACGGATAAAGTTTCCTTTGCCTTCAATTATTTACTTTTGCTTTTGTTTGAAAAAAAAGTTATGCCACATTCTTGTAGATAATCACAGAATAGTTTAGGTCGGAAGGAACCTAAAAGACCATCTTGTTCCAACCCCACTGCCATGGACAGGGAGGCCTTCCACTAGACCAGGTTACTCAAAGCCCCATCCAACCTTCAACACTTCCAAGGATGGGGCATCCACAACTTCTCCGGGCATTCTGTCCCAGTGGCTCACCACCTAAGTAATACTATAAAGAGAAATTTTTTCCAAATGAAATAATGTTTTGAGATTTGGGGTTGGGGTTGGGTTTTTTTTAGTTTATTTTGGTTTTGGGGTTGGTTGGTTTGTTTGTTTGTGGGCTGTTTTTTCTTTATTATTCTAAGGTAGAAGCATACAACGTATTAGATTAGGAGTTGAGAAGCAACCATCAACTTAAGGAAATTGTAGGAAGAACATTTCTAGATAATCAAAAACCAACATCAAAGGAATTATTTTCTGGTTTATACATGAAAGAACAGGAAGAATAGAAAGAAATTAGTCAACTCACTTTCTTGCTCCTTCTGTGAAGAACAGCATAATATATTTTATTTCATATAAAGGAAAACCTAGAAAAAATTAGCTCTAGGATAAGCTTTCACGAGTTATTAAATGTATTAGTTCATTCTAGACAATTTACAAATTCACAGCCTCCCTTCTTCCCATAAGTGCTGTTCCTTCCTCGACTCTCAAGTTCCTGCTATTCTGCTAAATTTACAGCTGTCTCCAGGCAATGTGGAAGTCTCAAAGGCAGCTGTAGTTGTTTCCATAATTCACAACACAAGAACCACCGAGGTCAGAAGTTTCTTTGATCTTCTTGAATCCAAGGAAACAAAATGTCACCTGAGCAGAGGGAAGAAGTGACAGCGACAGTATAGAAAACTGTCAGGGCACTGTTCAGTTTCAACTATAAGGGTTTTTAATGGACTATTTGTGATATTTTTTTATGTGGCTTTCAAACATAATTGCATTTTATGATCATTAAAAATGTCCCTGAAACTATAATTCTTTTTCTTTGATATTGTAAATGGGTTTTAGGAAAAAAAAAAAAGAATGTTCTCTGTGAGTCGGTAAGGAGGGAGAAACCACCCACAAACTGTAATTTTGGGAGAATTTTGTATCCTTGGAAATGTGGCATGTACAAAAATTCTTATTATTATTACTTCAGTTTACTCTTATCACATAGGCATCTACAGAAGCCAGAATAATCTTGAGAATCTGACAGCAACGAAGGGGGAATCAGTCCTCTGTAAGGATGGGGAAGGTCATCTTCTCCCCATGCTTTCTTACCCATTCAAATGGTGAAAGCAGCATGGACTTAGAACAGAGTTAACCATCTCAGGATCCCTATCCCTAAACATATTTTCTTTAATATTTTCAGGCAGGTAGCCTGAAAGTCTAATTCAGAGGGATGCCAAACTCTTCCCCTGTTGTGTGGGATACCTTATTTTTCATAACCTGACACCATCAGTGTTCTCTCTTTTCTGGATAGGCCTGTAGTAGGAAAATGGTTACTTGATGCATCATGGGTTAACTAACATAATCTTCAATTTTTCTACTGCAAGCCTTTGCAAAGCTCACTGCCCCTAATTGATTTATTGATTTATTCATAATGAGAAAACAGTGCGCATAAAGCAGATGCTAAACATAACGAGCCATAACTTTAAATCCAAATGGGATCAGTAGCATGGCTAACAGAAAATTATTGCTGTAATTTATTAAGATTTTAAAGGTGCCATGGTGGTAGGAATTGGTTCTTGCGTTAATAAACTCTGCAGTGCATGAAAATAACAGGGGCATCTTCTTTCCCTAAAGTCTTCTGTGATGGCAGAAGAAAGGAGGGGTTGGGTTTTTTTTTTTTGGTTGGTTTGTTGTTTTTTTTTGTAAAGGAATGAGAGTGATGAAACCCATGCTGAGCTTACTATATTTTCAAAGGAAACCACTAAGCCCTTTGACAATACACACTGTGGCACAACAGAAATTCAGTGCAATGGGACTGCCCTATTGAGCATATCCTATTTCAGGATCTCTCTTGGCTGTACTTAACAGCACATGAAACTGGATTTCTTTAGTAGTCACAGCAGCCTATTCTGTACCATAAAAAAAGTTCTGTCAAGCATGATATTTTCTATTCAAGGAGATTATATTTTTTCCTTCTGTGTATCAAAGAAGCAAACAAAAAAAAAGCTGGTTTTATTAGAGAGGGGTCTAACCTCTCGAGAGTGAAGTTCAGAAGGACTTGGATGCAGACGTTCATTTGACCTTAATAAAGGGACTAGACAGAGAGCAGGACACAGCTATTTCCACTTAATAATAGGAGTCAAAGCTTTGGGGTTTCTTTTGGCTCATTTTTAATTCTACTGCCTCTTCATCAAAATAAATAAATAAATTAAACTGACTCCTTTTCCTCGTCAGTCAGTGCACAAAAGAGAATAAAACAGGCTACACTGTAGCATAACTCAGCTGAAAAGTACCGCATATAGAGATGTGGAAAACCCACAGACTGCTAGCAGATGGAAGCATTGAACTGAGCTGGGGCTGGCAGCCTGGGCACAGGCTGTAAAAGCTAAAATGCTCCTACAGTGCTGAACCAAGGTTATAGAGGGTAAAAAAAAGAATAGTTTCAGCTTCACTCTTGAGTAAGCTGCCCCCTTTCATTCTTTCTTTCTGTCCATCTTATTTTCTTTATATTTATTTATTTTTATTTATTTTATTTCAGGACTGAGAAGTAAAGTCAGTGCTCTACTTCTCCCCCCCATCTTCTACAGGGAATTCTAATGACAGACACAGAGATCCTGGTTCTTTCTCCTCAATTCACGCATTCATTGACTGCTGTAGAAATACAGCTGTGCCTTTGAATCTCAGAGCTAGTGTAACTTTAAGACTAAATTTAAACAGATCTGGGTTTTGCTGGGTGGGATCCATCTCTTGATACTTTCAGAAAAAGATGCAGAAAAGAGCATTCTTGCAATTCTTGGAATTCAATGTCAACTTCATTTAATTTCAACTGTATGTTAAAATGTTTAACTGTATGTATGAACATTATGATTTGAAATATCTGTAGCACTTGTCTTATAGTAAGTCCTTGGTAAGTGTTTAGACTTTTGGCAGCATGTGACCTGTTTTTTCAAACCCTATGTATAGACAACATTATGAACAGTAGGCATATTCAGCAAAGAAAGAAAGAAGAAAATGAAAGCAGAACAAAGAACAAAAGGGAGAGAAAGCGACAAGGGGAAAAAAAAAAAGGTATTCTAAATAAAGGGAGTTAAAGTGATTGTAGTCTACATATTATGTAATGTAGGCCTGTATGGAATAAAGATGTTCTAAAATTTATCTGTAGAAATCTTTGCACCAATAAGAGAAATAATTATTGAAAAATAAGGAAAAAAAGGTTTTCATCTCTCTTTAAAGAATAGTTCCCATTTTCTTAGCCTAGAATTTGTTTTGACTCTAGAGGCAAGAGGCATGTCTGTCCACGGTTATGAAATGAACTGTGAAGTGCATTTGCAAAATAAAATTTTCAAACTGGCATTTAGCCATCAACTGGCTGCGGCTACCATCTCTCTTTAAAGGCTGCTTTAGCAGAGACATTGAGATCCTGAGCAGTTTTGGTAGAGTCTTTATATACCACTGTGTATTTAAGGAAAACTTGTTCAAACATTGATAAAGGATAAAAAAAAAAGTACTTTCAAACTGAATATGTACACAGCACTGTCTTGTGAACTTTTTACTGCATCATATATTTCCATAGTAATAAAAAAATAATCTTCGTTTTCTTCACCCCTCCCCATGCATGAACTCAGTGTTGTTACAGCGATGTTTCAACTCCAAGAGTGTCATATGTCAAAGAGAAAAAAAGCTATAATTCACTTTGGATTTTGGAAAGCATGTATCTGTGCTCAGATACATAGGCTGTTAAGTGGAAGAGGTAAAACAAGGTAATAATTGCTTAGTTCTGAAGACAGCTCAACATGCCCAGAAATTTTGAGGATTGAGATTACAAAACCAGACAATACTGGTTTCAGTTTAGGCGCGACCCTCCCACCACCCAAGGCTGTTTAAACTTCTCGACAACATATAAATTTTGGTTTTAACAGATATGATATTTCATAGCTTCAACCAATGTTGTCTGAACAACATGAGTACATGAAAGTTTGAATCATCTGAGATTTAGGAATAGAAATCATTCTCTACCATATAAATGTAAAAAATTAGACATGACCTGAGGACAAGGTTAGGAAGAAGAGTGCTTTGAAAAACTAGAAATTAACTCAAATTTCCTCAATATAAGTCCAGCACCTTAATTGCAATAGCATCAGAAGTCTCGGAGCACTGCCTTCTAATTAGAGCAGTAAGACCTACAGAAACTGGAGCATTCTTTTTTTTTTTTTTTTTTTTTCGTTAGGGTGTATTTAATGTTCTATAC
>VZTA01025667.1:50657-124391 GCA_013398855.1 Mohoua ochrocephala
TCTTTTTTTTTTTTTTTTTCTTTCAGCAGAGGAGTTTTACAGTACTATGCAAAACGTCTAAAGATACCTTAGGATACTCTGACCACTCAAGTTTTATCTTTTCAAAGGAAGATGCCACTGAAAGATCTCAGGGAATATTGTATAGGACGAAATGTAATTATAAGAATGGGAACACATCATATGTTCATGGAGTAATGAGACAGACTGACTTTAATGTTATTATCTGCTATTTGCAACTGACTCAAGGCTTTATACTACCTCAGCTGACTGACATAATTGGGATCCTGTGTTCTCTATATGAAAATACATTTCTTCACATCACTGAAGCTGCAAGAAGCGGGGGAGTAACATATAACACCTTTGGGCTGAAAGGAAGAAACAACAGGCTGGGATTTGAGTTGGTACTTTTTGAGTTGGTTGCTTCCTCCAACACTGCATTAATTTGAACAGAAAACACAGATGAATTGAGATCATTAAATTCTCTTTTACTGATAACATTCTACCAAGTACTGCTAGAATATGATAATCTGAGAAGGCAGATTTCCTACCGTTATTGCAAAAGACAGACACTCATTTTTCCTGTACATAAGGGAAGATAATATAGTTGTAAGGCAATATGACTTTTAAGTAGTTAAAATATTTTAAATAAAATCAAATGTCAGAAAATATGCTTTTTTGTTTTATTTGTACTTATTAAGCTTTTGCCTAATCAAACTTGTTGTTTTATTTTTAACTTCGCCTTTTTTTTTCCAGTGCTAACACAATATATGCCACAATATCTTGACACCTAATTTAGTACCTGAAATAATTCCTCCACAATCATAAGCCAATACCTAATACAGAAAGAGGGAAATGTCCAGCCCTCCATCTTCCCCTCACCCCTAATTTTATCAAAATAAAATGGGACACCAGTAGTGTGATAGACACTAAGGCACCAATCATGAGAGGAGAGAGAGGTATGCACATTTTTCAGCTCTTACACTGGTCTGCCTAGATCCAGAAGCACAAAATTTGATTATCTTTATCTGATCATCCATAAAATACATTTTGTATAAGACCTGAAATTACCCAATGCTATTAAAATTATTTTGTGAGAAAAATATGAGTGTCAATTACTGAATCCTTGTAGTGAAGAATTTCACAGATTATGATTAGATGCTGCAAACTTTTCCTCACTTCCTAGTTATAAAAAATGTGCCTACTATTATTTACTGGTCTACTTGCATTGATGGAAAATTTTTTTCTTAGCTCAGAAAACACAACCACAAATGCAAGAGGGCGCATCCACCTGCAAACTTCACGCTGACTGACTCTGGATGGCATATTTGCTAAAGTAGGTGTCCCTGAGCTTTCTCAGTGTTACCAATCATAAAAATTCTGTTTGTACTTAAGGTAAAACAAACACAACCATTTCAAAGTTAATCGCAGGTAAAAAAATAAGGAGCATACTTTGCTTTTGTTCATATACACTTTTCGTTAATTTAAATTTCAGTTATGACTTCTTTCAGAATATTCAATTTTAATGGAAGTGCAACACCATCAAATATGAGAAAAATCATGACTTATCAAATTATGAAAATTTCAGAATTCCAGCCAGGACACAAATGGGCTGTAGACAGTAGAACATAAGTATTATATTAATAATACTAGAACGTAATCTGGCTGCTACCCTAAAGGACAACCAAAAAAATGTTTCTATAAATACATTGGCAACAAAAGGAGGGCTAAGGAGATTCGCCATCCTTTATTGGAAGGGGCAGGCAGGAAATAGTGACAAAGATGGATCTTTTCCAACCTCCACTCATTTCGTTCTACACAATGGCTTTTATTATCCTGTCTTTTAGTGCAAGTCCTGCTTTTAGTTTGAGACAGGAAAATTTGAGGAAAATTTTCTGTGGAGGGGGCTGTGCTTGGGATATACCTGGTCATATTTAGAACTAACTTAGAATCATAGAATGGTTTGGGTTGGAAGGGACCTTAAAGATCATCTAGTTCCAACACCCTTGCCATGGGCAGGGATACCTTCCACTAGACCAGGTTACTCAAAGCCTTGAGTACTGGCCTTGCCCACTCCCAAGGAGGGAGCATCACCAACTTCCTCTGGGTAACCTGTGCCATTGTCTCACCACCTTCATGGCAAAAAAATTCTTCCTAATATCTAATAAAAACTTACTCTCAGTTTAAAGCCATTCCCCCTTGTCCTGTCACTTCATATCCTTGTAAAAAGTCCCCTTCCAGATTCCTTGTACGCCTCCTTTGGATACTGGAAGGCTGCTCTAAGGCCTTATGGAGCCTTCTCTTTTCCAGGCTGAACCACTTCAGCTCTCTCAACCTGTCTGTATAGGAGATATGCTCCAGCCCTTGGATCATATTTGTCACCCTCCTCTGGACTCTCTTTAGCAGGTCCATGGTTTTTTTTTAAGTTGGGGGCCTCAGAGGTGGACACAGCACTCCAGGTGAAGTCTCACAAGAGCAGAGTTGAGAGGCAGAGTCACCTTCCTTGACCTCTTGCCCGCACTTCTTTTGACGCAGCCTGGGGTCTGGTTGGCTCTCTGGCCTGTAAGCAGACGTTTTTAGATTATGTTGAGCTTCTCGTCAACCAACACCTGCCAGTCCTTCTCCTCAGGGCTGGTCTCAATCCACTAAAATTGATTTAAGTAATTTTTTATTTTTTTAAAGTGTGATAACCTCTCCATATTACATATTTTCTTCCAAGATGGAGGTCGCAATATCAGTTTCCTAACTGATATTTCTTAGTTGATGCTGATCTCTTGCTTACCACATGATATGAATTAGTTTATGCTTTTCAGCAGATACTGTTACAAATTGCAGGTTTGAAACACAGGGTATCAACAAACCATGCAAGGGTAATTGAGGGCCAGTGCAGTCAGCCTCCACAAAATAAAGTACGAAATAATTCTTAGATTAGCATGGAAGTAGTTTCTTCTTTGCCTAAACAATAATTATGTGACGGTACTGTCCACTTGGAAGATGCAGCAAAATGTATCAGCAAACAGATGTCATCAGAAAGGGCGCTTCAGTGCACTCCATAATTATGCCTTTGGACAAATCATGCTTCTCTTGAAAGCCTACCTTATTTATCTCAGAGGTTATGCTAATGGAGACCTAATATTACTGTAGATTTTCTACTTGATATGGTGGACATTATTATAAGAAAAATACCTCTGGACAGGGGACTACATGCTACATCTGCTCTTCCATCTGTGATGTTTCCCAGGACTTCTGACTACGGTAGGCAGCCTGCAGGGCTGTTCCAAACAACTGGAGATGTACCGCCATAGACTTTAGACCCTATTGCCTGGATCTTGGGAATATGAGAGAAGAACAAATTTAAAAGTTTACTTAAGTGATAATAATAGTTAAAAATAAATTTAAAAGGTCTTGAAACTGCTACCTGGTCATATGTCTATATTAGTGAATAAATAAATCCAGGACTGGTGAATGAATAATTCTCAGATCATCAGTAACTTGAGCATACTTGGAAGGTAGCACTCCTCAACAAAGCAAGAAGTCATAGTACTGATAGAATCTGTAATTCATGAGGAAATGTCACTAAAAGGTGCTAGGAAATGCAACCAAGGGTTCAAGAAAAGATTTCCTTTGGTAACACAGTCTCAAAGCACAAGACCCCGATTGTTTTACTCAGTATTTGCAAATTCTGACTTAAGAAATTTGCAAGAGAAAAAGTTATTAAGATCTATCTTTAACAACCAAGTCTGCTCCAGACCTAAGGCCACCCCAAGTTATTCTTGCTTCTTGCATCATCCCATGAAATGCCTTGTTTTGTAGGAATTTCAGCCTTTAATTGCATTCCCCTTTGGGTTCATGAACGATGTCTCTAAGAAATGGTAGGATTTCACTGTATGTTTCCCAAAGGAACATACCTTCTCCAAAGATGAACTGTATTACTGGCTTTTTTACGGCAGCATGAATTAATTGATTCCAGCTGAAAAAAAAAATTCCAGTCCTTGGTGACTACAGACAATTTGTAAGGAACATGGAAACTATCCCTGCAATGGTTATCAATTCCAACCACGTTTCAAATGGCATCTGATGCCATAAAGAATCTGTAGAGTCAGTGCAAGCAACTGCAGAAAGCTGAGCTCAGCACAACATATCAGTGGTTTAAGAAACTCTCAGTAAATTTTTTTTCATGCGTGTATTTTCCTAAATGCCTTATAAGACTACACCTTAGAAACAGTCAGAAATGACACTTTAGTGACTGTCCTTCCCCAATAAGAAGACAGCACTAGGGGGATTTACTCAATATTGCAGATAATTTTACTTACTTTTTTAAATGTAGTTGTAGAAAGCAAATGTGTTTATTACAAATCAAAGGAGGCCTTTGTCAAAGTGCTCTCACAGAGTTTAAAGCAAGTTATTTTGGTTACAAACAATTTGATGAATATATTACAACTACAACATCTAAATATAGCTGTTGAAATTATGTGGGCTTTATTTTTAACTGTATCACTGAGGATAAAGGGAGAAATCCCATTCACATATGAAAGTGAATTAACCTTACACCTTTTGTCTGTCCACTGAGATTTCTATGTCAGACAGGAGGACTGCTAAATTGAAGTAATTTTGTGAGTCACTTCACAGTTGAATAGTTAAAGTACAAATAACTATAAAGTTACTAAACAATTAATTTTCTGTTATGAGACACAGGACAGTTTAGTGGTATTACAGGATACACAGTCACTCTGTGGCAAGAAAAGAAAATTACATAAACTACTTTTATAAAATGCCATATCTATTGGACTACAATTAATTTAATACTACCCAACTTCATAAAATATAGCCAGGTTATTTCTGAAGACTGGAATAAGTGTTAAGAAAGACTTTATTTGGTTGTATTTTAACAGTATTGCCAGAAAATGTAGATTATTCATAAATAAATAAAAGCAGTATCATAGAAATGCACAAAATATGCATAAACAAAAATTACTCTTAGCTATTGAAAGTCTCCATTATGCTCATCATGAGAGTAAATTTTCAAAAGTGAAGTTAGGCATAATATTCTCTCTCAGTTTCTCGCATAGTCTAACTGGAGGGTGTTCTGCATACCATCATTTCTTCTCAATAAATGTGCTTGCATTAAATTTTCAGAAAATGAATGCAAATTTTTTTTCAGTTTTTTAGCTGTAGCCTTCCCATTTCCCTAAACTGCATTAGAAATTCATATTAAAAAGGTTGCATCTTAGCTGATCTAACCATTTTCCTGCTAATGATTGTTTGAATTGTTCTTCGGTGACTTGTGGAAACTATTGTACATTATTGAAACACTATAAGGAAACTGAGACAATATTGTGTTTTAACAACAAATAGTAAATGAGCAATGTATTTCATAGCACTAAAAGCAGAGTCTTGCAAACATCATGTACTTAGAACAACTGTTGTGTAGAACATTGGTATAATACTACAGTCACATGACACAATGTAAACATTTTCTTGCATGACAAATAACTTACACGTATGCCCAAGCACGGTCTCACCTCATGAAGTATTCCATTATCCATGGATCCGATAATGGATCATTTTCCCCATATCAAAGGCTGATAAGCTGTGCAGTACTTTTTCTTCCCATGAATAATTCACCAAGGTACATCTTTTCACATCTGTGCACAAGATACCTCTACCTACCTATTTCATCTCTGCGTGGTTCTTCCTATCTTTGTGTCATAGTATTCTTCTGGTTATTCTCTATGGCTCAGCCCTACTGACATCTCTCTGCATCCTAAGACTTTTTTTACTCCCCATCTACTCCATAGATAATCAGCTCTAAGTGAATAAACTGATACATAGCCTTTGAGAAAGCTGCCCTTCCTTTACCAGTCTCTGTCTGGATACTGTAGGCAATTCTCAGCCCTCTTGTCATTGTTCCAGCAACTGTCTTCCCAGCTTCTGACTTATCTGAATAATTCTAATAACTCTCAAATTTTTTTCAACCCTTATGGTGAGGAGTATTTCAGTATGGTTCTCTGGAAGCTTTAGTGATTCTATGCCCAGCTTTTTAAAGACCGTTCAGAACTGCAATTGCAGAATCACAAAATCACAGAATATTCTGCATTGCAGTCATTGAGGGAAAAAACTCCAATTTTGTTCTTATCTCTGGATCAAAACCTAGTTCTTGATTGAGTCTGAACAACTGTATTGAAATATAAATAAGAGAAGGAAAATTTTATTTAAAATCTGAAATCTGTGATTTATCCAAGCTAAACATGCAGTTAGCAATGTGGTAAGAAAATGTTAAGAGGGTTGTTTGTCCTTCTGTACATGAAAAAATGTTAGACCTCTATGCTAGAGAAGAAGGTATATCCACACCTGCAATAGCAAGAGAATGGATATGAAGTTTCATTTTTAATGAAGAATTCCAGATTTGCACCATTTCAGATAAAACAGGCTCTTAACATTCTATGTTTCTATAAAGGGTCCATGGTGCACATATAAAAATGAGAGCTCTGGATGGTGATTTTAGTGCCCAGGCTTATTCAACCTAAGATGCTAATTAGCTAGTTTTGAAAATGTCTCACTCCACAGATTTAAATTCTCAGCAATTCTTAATATAAGTACACAACTAAAATTTGGTGCCATGATGGATCTCTTTGTAGCTTTCAAATACAGTTTCCTCCTACCGTGTGATCTTTGTATTTCTTCCTTTTGAACTTTGGCATTTTCCTGTTTGTATCCAGTCACACCACATTTGCATATAGCCTAATCTGCATTGATGAACTAATATATTTCTTAAGTTTTTTATGAGAGTAGTAGGGACTGTGCAAAAAATAGTCTTTGTGCAATGAAAGACCCCAAGAGGAATGTCTCTGACAAACACAGGGAGCCAAATACAATCAAATCCAGGACTTGATTATAAAGACTAAGCACCATCTCTTCATCACATTATCGTAGCATAAATTTTACAGATTTCTTTTAATTTAGCCCGTTGTTAGGACTAGAAAGGATCAGACTTGTAGAATCAAGTGTCTCTATTTCTCATTCATGTGGCAGAAAGATCTTAGCTTATGATCATGAGCAGCCACATTGTAAACTGTTCAAGCTCAGAAGTTCTGAATGTCATGTATTAGCTCCTTTTACCATGCTTTGTTTTATACTTCTCTTCTGCAAATTTCCAGCTTCAAGTAATGAAAAAGATCTGTAATTTGTTATAATTTCGGTTCTTGTATTTAATTGATATTCTCAAACCATAATAACATATGACTGATGCATTGGAACGAGGCACCACAATAGCAAGTTTTCTTCTGGAAACACTCATTGCCAGCAAATATCAATGTCTTGCTAACTACAGGAATAATGTAAATAGAGTCTGCCTGGCACAACTGTTATGTATAAAATTAGCATAGTTTAAAATTCCCATACAAATACAGAAGCACACTTCTGTGTATTTATTCTGCTGTACTTCTTGAGGGAGCATGTTTCCCTCAAACCTGAGCAACAACTAACAGGTGATAGCTTGGCTGCATTTTAGTCATCTTTTGGCTTTACAAACAACTGTTTGGCGTGCAAAAGAAATCAGAACCTTCAACACTGAAGACCAACAAGAGCATATGCAGGTCTCTCTGCTGTCAGTCATAACTGCAGTTTTAGTAGATGAGCTTTTCAGATGGACAAATTTAGAAGATGAGGAAGAAAACACACATGCAAAATCCATCCTCTACAAAAGGAGTATGTGCAAATTCCCTTTCTCTCAAGAGGTGAAAAAAGCAGAAGATATCAGCCACAGCTTTTTCCAAATAGCCTAGCTGTTTACAAGAAAATGTTGAAACACCAGCAAACCCTACAAGCAAAGTCCTCTTAGTTTTTTCTTACTCATTACTGTCTTCAGTGCTGAAGAAGTTACAGACAAGGACTGTTCTTCACAGAAAAAGACTTTTCAAATTCTTTGTTCAGAAAACAATCTGCCCACCTTTTTTTCATTAGGAAAGGCTCTTGTTTTTCTTCACTTTCAATATGGGTTTAGTTTATACCCCACAGATCTCTTAGAATCTCTACAAAGTACTATCAGCATCTGCTGTAAGAAACCAGTGATGTAAGAAAACTTCCTCTCTGGTGTGATGGCTACAAGAGATCTTCTGAATGTACTGATTCCCAGCTAAGGGTCTGAGAAGAGACAGAAAAGAAGCACTGCCTCCTTGCTTGGTTACTGTCTGTACAGTGGCCAGGAATTTCAGTTCTCATTGAATAAATGAATCCTTAGATATTTGAAGCATACACTATTAGTTTAAAAGAAAATATTTGAATGAATCATGGACATAGACAACTGTTATTCTCATAAGCAGTGGATTTATAGTCAGGGAATTTCTCATATACTCATGAGGCATGATCACGTCTCAAGAAAATATAGTAGAAGGCATATGAAGTTTAGAACTTATACTCTTAGTCAAATAACATTTCATTACAGACTGGTCTCCTATTCTGGAACCTTATACCAATGAAGACAGAATGGCTGAATACATAAAAACCCCAAAACATATGAAGTATCATATTTACTAGGGCATGCTCTTCCATTAATCTCTGAATAGAAATTCCTTGACTGAGATTGCATCCATATTTTTCTGCTTTGTACTGATCAGCGTTTTGGTCTTTTGTAGCCTTGCCTAAGCCTTCCTTGTGTCTGTTTGTACTTTGGGACTCCAAAGAGCCCATAGCAATGAGTTTCTAAGGCAGAAACAAAGAAAAGCACTGATTTTTAATTTTTTTTTTTTTAAACCATATGACATTATTGAGTAACTTCAATTTCTTACAATACAAAAGTAAAAACTGTTTTTACCTTCTTCATATTATTCACTGTAAGGATTTCTATCATATCTCCCCTATTTTATGCCTTTTTTGGGAAGAGGAAACCTAGACTGCTTTCCTCTCATCTCTTCCATTCTTTTTCACATTTCTTAGTTCCAAGGTACCTTTCTAGGAAAATACCCAGGATTTTATTCTGTAGATGTTTATGTGCTATGGGGAGTCTTGTCAATCTGTTCTAGGAATTCCTATAATTTAAATTCTTCAGTGTCCACTCTTAACCAGGGCAAAAAAAAAAAGTCTCCATTCTTTTTCTTTTTACCATACCCTTTACAGGATTTTTTTTTTTTTTTTTTTTGTTTTGTCTGGTTTGGTTTGGTTTGGGTTTTTTTTCAGCACGAAGGTCTTCACAGAGACCAGCACAGAGGTCTTCGAAATTGGAACCAGAGATTAATTGATTCTGAAACTGCCTAGTATATTACTTTATTGCTGAAACACAGAAAATTCCATGTTTCCTTCTCTAAATAATGAATAGAATTCCAAGCTGTTTGTGTTTATGATAGAGCAAACTATTAAGGACATACTTGATAAAACATTCTAAAAAGTGGTGTTTTCAATCCACGACAAACCTAGTTAGGTTTCTTTCACTTTGCATACTTATCATTATATTCTAAATTCCTTATCAAAAGCAAAATAATTCTATTCTGAAACTCATTTTTCTTAGATTAATAGCAAAATATCGCTCCCTCAAATTTTTAAAAAAATATAATAGGTTAAATTTAATATTTCTTTTCGCTTAATCTAACAGAGTAACACTATTGTTAATTTTTGTTATTCCTTTGTAATGCATTAAAAATGAAAATAAGAACAGAAGAGGTTTACAGGATGGTTTTCTGGATGGCAGACTGGTTATAATTCATTTTAACATGGAGCTTGTATAGATTTTTCAAGAAATGAGTTAATGGTGTGGAAGTGCACTGAACATAACAGGTAGACAGGGCAGATAATAAATCACTAAGTTTATCTTTAAAAATTAGTTATGTTGCCTCAGAAACCATTGTAAATATGTTTTCCCTATTCTTCTAGACAGTTTGTAATATATCCGTATGGAATAGTTTATGTATTATTCAGATAGCAGGCAGGGAGACAAGAAAATGATGCCATTCTATTTTTTGCATAATGAGACTACGAAAACATGTAAAATAGCACATGATTTTATTAGTTTTATTGATTTTTTTTTTTTTTATTATAGCATTACAAAGCACGAGAGATCTAAAAAAGCTACATCCCTATCACCAGGAGCTCATCATTAAGTACACAGCACTATCTTATATTCCATTTCCTCAGATAAGTCAAACCACTCCAGAAACCATGTTGTAACAGATTATTATTTCATACCCAGAAGGAGTTACCAAGCCTTTTCATGATACAAAATCATAAACAATCGAAACAGCGATGCAATTCCCCAAGCAGTCTGGCCATGTCATTTCCTTCTTTGTTTACTTGCAGTTTCAATGTTTACTCCTCTGCAGAGCTATTCAACCTTTGCCCACTTAAAAAATGCGATACCAAGTCAGCTTTTAGGATCCCACACATAGTTTTATCTTCAGTTGTGGTTTCTATAAGGAATGCAATGCAAAAGCAGCCCAAAAACCAAGCTGGTTTTATATAGACTGCACACAGGCAATGTGCTTGAAAGTATAGCTAGATATGTATGGAATCAATTAGCAGAATCAGTTTTTCCTGTGAATCATTCCCAGTATGTTATATACGAGCCTGCTTTTCTACCAGAACTGGTTTTATATTTTATTTTGTTGTTTTTTTTTTTTTTTCCCTCCAGAACCAGCTTATTGTCTTCTCTACTGTCTCCCAGTCCCCAAATTGTGTTGACATGGATCTCCAAAAGGGCAACTGTCCCAAATTAACTTTTATAGAGATAACCTGGCTCGTCCTGGACTAATCATCACTCCTCAAGGATAGATAGCACAGGCCATATGAAATCTTCCTACTCCTTACAAAGGTATGTGGGAGCCTCAATATCAGTAGGAATCAGATCCCTGTACATCCATTTCTTCAGATGGACTGGGCAGACAAGCTACCACTGTTTGTTACAATAAAAGGCAGTGTCTTAGGTATGAGGACTTGTGCCTAAAAGTGAGCTCATCACTTATGAAAAGTCTGCCTTGAATGAAACTGTCTCCTGCTATTTATCTGTTGTTTCAGGTCTTGCCTTTACTATTTGTGATATTCCTCTACAAGATACTCTACAAATACTTCTCTAATATTTGTAGGACATCTTGTCTTCATGGGTGACAGCTCTTTTTACAAGTTAATGACTACTTTTAAAAGCGAAAACAAGGATTCTTGGGAGGAAAAAGTGTTGTCTTTTCCAGCTTGTGAATGAAGCACCAGGAAATATCAATCAGTCAGTCCCTAGATAAAGAATATTTTGCTTCCCTAAAGTGAAAAATTTCCTTTTGGGAACATTAACAAATTTTACCATAAATTTGCACAATACTTTAGCAATGAAAAGCTAAGTATGAAAACGAAAGTGGCAGAGGCTGCTCTGAAATTTTACTTCAAATAGAAAGCATCAGCATTTGTAATGAATAGAAAAAAAGACAGTCTCTGAATGTATTCTGTTTCTATTCACTGTGACACTGAAGGAATCAGTATTAGAGTAAAAATTGAGATTGAGAGAAAGCTGGTAGAGTGACAGCCTCTTAACACACTACTTTATCAACAGCTTTATTCTAAAACAAATTATTATTATTATTAGTTGCATTCGCCACCACAAGAAAACAGCTTTTCTACCAAGTAGTTTTTCTGTGGACATATTTGTACATGCATTTACAGTTTACATTCATTTTTTTATGCAAAACATATAAAGCTGTATTTCAAGACCTAAAGTCTTCTGGACAAAACAAAGCTCTTTACAGTATTCAGCTCTTACTCATTTACTTTGCTGGGCAGCTACAATGTATAGATTGGAATATTTTCCTCTGTGACCTCTGATGAGTCCATGTGCTCTCAAGTCATATGCTCTCCACTGCTCCCCGGGAGGGGCAGAATCAAAAAATTCACAGAAGAACTAGAGGAACTAATTTTGAAAAAATCCAATGGAATTAAAATTAAATAATGAAAGAATAATTAATAAGAATTTTTTTCTACAGTAAATTGTGGATCTTTTATATTTATACTTGCATAATCACCACACCAAAAAATGCAGGTGAACTCCTGTTCCCATTTTACAGCTTACCACTTCTCATCCTTCAGAACTCCAGAACTCATCCTAACTTTCCCATGGCCCACACCATGTCTCACAGAAGCACTGCTGTTATTTTTCAAACCACCACCACGGGCTTAAAGAAGTGCAAGATAAATGTGTGTTGGAAGCATATGTTTATTCTTATATGACCCTTAATTATAATTCATTTTTCATAATCATAAATGCTAACTATGTATTTTTATGTACTTTTAAAAGGTCCATTTTATTTGCTCTGAGTGAAAAAGTCACTGCTGCTGTCGTCATCTCTGATTACTTTATTATGTTACACTAATAAAACTAAATTGCTTGAGGAATTTTTGCATAAATCCTTTTTTAATGCAACAAATACATAGGTCAAAATAATTACCTAAATTATTGGTTGGATAACTCTGTAGATTTTAATAGGATTTCATATTGTGAAGCAAGATCTCTAAACAGTTAATTGTTTCTGTAAGTGTATTTATATTTCACCATTAAGTGAATTTATTATAGCCAAATAAATTAATTGGGATTTTTTTAAGAATGTGTACTCTTGGCTTGGAAATGAATAAAAACTGTTACTGTTGGATTTTTTTTTTGAAGTTGTTTTTATGGTAAAAAAGTCTTTGAAACTCTGATTCATCCTTACAAATTTTAAACTCTGTCCTACCACAGCAGTCTGTTATGGTCAGAGTAATCATTAGATAATTCTTTGGCATGCCAGCTCTGGAGCTGGGGTTCTTCTCAACTCTACATTGCTACCAACTATACTGTTCCACTGCAAATCACTGATTTTAATAGTAAAGACCAAAGTGTTCTTAGCTATGATATAAATTTTCTTCTGTGGTTCATATTGAAAAATAAACCAACAATTTGCTAGTTTGAAACTCAGGGGAACACATATTCAGTTAATATTATGCTGTCTCCAGAGTCAAAATATTCAGATCTTGGATTTCTGAAAAATATATTGATATAGATGGCCTGAGAGGTAAGTAAACAATATGGAGGCAACAGTCTCCATTTCAGTAAAGAAAAACATTTAGGGGCAAGAATAATGTTCCACTAAAATAAAATAAAAATTTAAGATTGTTTAAATTAGTTTATCCTGTGTGTTTCATTAAGCTATTTCATTAACTCATTTGTATATCCATAAACCCACAACATTTATCATAAACAATTATGAAATCTAATAAATAAGAAAGTGTTCTCAGTTATCTTTCCTTCTTCCCCTCCATCTCTGCTTTCTTGTTTCATGAAGTTTTAAGCTGCCTAATCTTTCTTCCTGTATAATTTTCTAATTAAAGACTAGTAAGGGAGCAGAGCAAATAATTCAGCTGCCTTATTTTTAGAGAATTATGATGGAAGCTTGTACTTCTGTTAGGAATGTGGCCTCTGTAGATAAAGACACAAATCAATTTCTAAGGCTGTCAACACTTTCCTTGAGTGTTAAATTCATTTTTAGAGTACTGTTAAATTATGAAATACTCATTTAAAAAGTAAATATGCTTCCTGTATTTTGGATAATGATTGTAACTGTCTATTTCACATAGACTAGTGCGGATAAATGTGACTATAAACAATGGATAGGGAGTGAAGTTCCTGGAGAGACCTTTATTTTTCATGACTAATTAAGCAGTTTGTCTAGTACTATTATTTGCAATGTGAGGACACAATGTCAGTACCAATGTCAAATTACAAACCAAATTTTGTGATTGTTGTCTCTTCTTTCATCATAGAGGGAATGATTGTTCGACTTGGGAGACAACAAGAAGGGGAGATGAAGGACTAGGTTTTGAAAATAAGTGTAGTTTGTAGATATGGAAGACATGATAAAAAGGCAGATCTAGAACTTACCTGCTCAGAGGGCGTTCTGGCTCTCTTCATACCTGGAATTCAGCAAAAACTACTGGACGCTAGTTTCAAACGTATTTAACACAGAAGAGATCTAGTTAAATTCCTTCGGCGATTCCAGTGACTGCCAGGTATCCTCGCTCTCCTGAAGATCTGGCTGCTGACAGAGGGTCCAGCCGTGAGATTGTAGCTTGTGGTCCTGAGAAGGCAGCTCTGCAGGAGCCTCTGCCAGCACAGACCTGTCTTCTCCAGGAGATCCTCAGCCTCCCCTTGCCCTTGCCCTTGCCCTTGCCCTTGCCCTTGCCCTTGCCCTTGCCCTTGCCCTGTGATGGATCTTGCTGGCGCACACCCTGACACAGATCTGCAGCCAAGTGGGTATTATGCAAAGAAGACAGAGAAAAATGTTTTGTGGGAAGAAATGATTTTTTTCTGAAACAAAGGCACAGTTTTTCAAAAAGATATTACAGAAAAGCAAGTAAGTGAATAGCATATGCACTTAATCAAAGCCCAGAGACAGTTCAGAGCAGCAGTTTAGGCACCGAACTCATAATTCTGAGCCACAAAGCAGCACAGCTATCTGTCTTCTTACTTCAATGTCTCTCTTTTCTTGAGCTCACTCTAGTGTTAATTAATGATCAACATGGAATGAGGTAAATGATTATGTGGACCTTCTGGTAAAAGGAAAAGATGATGGAACACCTGTGTGTTTTCCTAAAATCTCTGGATAAGGTAAAGCAGAGAAAGAATGGAATATCCAAGGATTTCCTCACAAAAAAACAGCCAGCCAAACCAAACCAAACCAAACCAAACCAAACCAAACCAAAAGAAGAAACAAAACAAAACAAAACAAAACAAAAGTTTTTCCTTATATCAAATCTGAATCCACACAATTTCCATTTAATCTAAATTAATTTAAATTAATTTAAAATATCTGTCAGAGTTGTTGCAGCCATCTTAGAAAGAGCACTTACAGTTTGGAACACAAGTGGTCATGACACTGAAAAGTACTGAAAAAAGGTTATTAACTTTTCTGTAGAAAGAAACAAGCAAACCTTACAGAATATTTATCAGAAAAAGAAAGCTATCAGAATTTCAATATAAGTCCCAAAAAGCAGCACGACCTCTCTCAGCAGTCTTCTGAGGCTATGCTTTCTCAGTTCCTTAAGATTTTATGCTTTTTGATATAGGTGTTTATTTATTCCTTTGGAATTTTCAGTCAGCCCAGCTCTAGTTTAAAAATGCAGTTTGAATGACTTTGGTATTTGTTTTTTATTCTCCTAAATACAAATAGGCAAATTCTTTAGCCCTTATTATTGCATTATGATACAAATGTTAATATACTATTTAAAACAGAATTGAGAAATTCATGCGAGCTTCCATCAGTACTTAGAACCTAAATAGCTGCAGAGCTTCTTCCTTTTCCATTCCTGACTCTATTGTGGCACATATCTATAAGAATACAGGGGCTCAAGACTTCCTTAAACTGGAAACTTAAAATTCACTGTACTGGAATGCCATTTTGTCAAATAGAGCTTTCTGAATGGAGAAAAAGTTTCCTCTATAGCAATGAAACCTCACTACTAATGGCTGGCCTTTCTATATGTCTATTCTACGTGAAGTAATTGATCGATATCACAGCTACCTTTAGGGATTCCATTTGTACAATTAAATTCATTCATATTTTTTGCCATTGGCTGTTCTGGTATTGACTAAACCTGATAGGCTAACCTAACCTGATAGGCTTTTTTACTGCATAGTTTTTTTCCCCCCTTGACTTTAGATGATAGAAACTTCCCCGGAAATGACAGAAGAAACAAATAACTCCTGAAAATGCTGGATGCAGACACTGCTTACACAGAGTTTGCTTATGAGGAAGTCCATAGAGTGGATGCTTAGGCAATGAGGTATAAACATAACGAAGAATTAAAAAAAAAATTTAATGAGCTCTAATTGCATTATTGTTAAGACGCAGACGTGCCAGAGTATGACAGATAGATTTGCTGGCATAATTTGCTGAAAGCAATAGAAAGAAGACCAAGAACATAGTTTGTTCTTAAAAAATTGAATAATTGAACAGTTTCAAAGCCATAATGAAAGTGATTTATAAAGCTCCTAAGCTATCGTTCTATAACAACTGAGAAGGTTAAAATCAAGTAGCATGATTCATGTAATTGCTAATATTACAGCTGAGCAATTTAAGAACACGTGAGAGAGAAAGGAAAAATAACCATACATTATGCATTGTTCTCCTCCTCATACACGTACACATTTCCTTTGCCTCAGTTCCTACACAGCTCCTATTTGTAAAAACTATGCATGGAGAGCTTACACTTATTCATAAAATGATCGTTTTGTGATTCGCTTAACCATTCAATATCTTGGCCACACTGTGGCCATGAGGGGTAATTTTAATGAAAGATGAGTTAGGCATTCTGCACTGAACCAGGTTTCACCCATGCAAAGGTCAGTTCCTTGGGGCAGCAGTGCAGGGACATTAATCATCCTTCCTCTTGAATAGTAGCCTTATTCTCATATGACAGACTGCAGTTCTGTGGACTCTAGGACTTAAAGGCTGGCAGAAAGTCAAAAGACAGAATTCAGCTGCCTTAATCCCAGTGCTTCATGTATTAATATATTTCCCAGAAGGCTGCAAGATGAAAAACAAAGGGAAAAAGTCCACACAATAAGGGTTCTTATCACCAAAATTGAAGTGATACAAACATGCCAGCTTTTCTCTACGAAACGGCAAAATTAGAGCCATACAACTTACTAATTAAAATAAGTGTTGCTATTGTCATGAGGATATAAGAACTGTAAGAGAGGAGACATTTGCAAAAAGCAGTAAATTTTTATTAATTTTGTCTCTGAATATTTTTCCCCAAATTCTCTTCTTCATAGAAGAACACTCTGTATTCCCCTCCTAAGCTTTTCTCGAGAACATTTATATGCATATGGTAATGTATTTTCAAATGAAGTCTGACATATCTGAATAATCAGAAAGACAAAGTGCCTCCGTCAGGAAAAGGTGCATATCTGCTTTGCTATGCCAAAAAGTGCAGGATCATTGAAATGGGCAGTTGCAAAAAACAGGTTTTGCACTCTCTTAAATGCAGTAATTACAATCAATAGCCAGAGTCTGCTCAGTGGGAATGTAGAAGAAATTCTCCTTTTTCTCTCCTTACAATTTCTGTGGCATTATAATGTACACCTTCAGCTTGCCTTCCATAGAATTTTTTAACGTGATCAAAAACCTGATGATCATCAACAACTTCCTCCTACTAAAAAATTCAGGAGAGGATTTTAACCAGTACCTAGTGCAGAAAGAACCTCTAATGTATACTTACAGGTTCTGTTACTCCCCAGCCCCAAATGCCCAAATTCCCTGAAAGGGTTTTACAGCACTAGAATCTGTGCTTCTTTGTAATTTGTCTTTATAAATGGTATTAAAAATAAGAAGTAGCTCTTATCTAGGAAAAAAAATTAATTAGCTCTGAACTAATTTAATTTTGAATTATAGGGTCAAGATTTCTTTTCTTTGGCAGAGAGAAAAATGTAGAAATGTAGTTGCCTGTGACAAAGTCATAGCAACTGTTTGTGAAGGAGCCTCATGAAAAAATAATTGGTAAGAGCACCAACGACATCAGACTTATGTGACTGGAACACTCATTGTAAACCTCAAACATAACCAATCTTAAATTATAAAACATGAATCACATTGCTCGCTTCGGCTTGTTTTCTTCCTGCATGTATGAAGAACTTAAACATTGCGTTTTGGACTGAATATAATATTTGACTTGAAAAAAAAATACCTAGAAATATTAGGCAAGAGAGCACAAGACTCTCTATTTTGCTCTTAAGTAAAGGCAAAGAATGAACTAACATCTAACACAATCTTTTGCTTTTGCTATAGTAAACTGCCTTATCTCAACCTACAAGTTGTTTTCCATCTTATTTTCTCTCCCCTATCCAGCTGAGGAGGGGGAATGATAGAGGAGCTCGATGGGCACATGGCATCCAGCCAAGGTCAGCCCACCACACAAGGACAGATCCATGGCTCAGCTGTGCTAGCGAAGCCTTTAGTTACATATTAGAAAGCTGCACCCTTACAGATGTTGAAAAGAAAAAGGACCTTGCTATTGGGGGAAGGCATCCTATTCTGTAGGGGCCACAAAGTTTGACTTTGTTTAGAATTGTGTAACAACATGTAAAAACTACCCAAAAATAATAGCATAGGCCCGACTGTCTTTAGACATATAGAAATCTGCAAAAAAATCTATTAGTTGGGCAAGCATGTTCATTCAAAACTGGACATACACCGTTATCACATACAGGTGTGATAATGAGCTGGTAATTTAAAAAGGGAAATATTCCTGCATTGTTTGGATCTGGCCTAGCCATCCATTGCTTGTGATTGCTGTGGTATCCTGCTCGGGGTGTGTGGTTGCAACCTTGACACAAGAAGGCCAAAAGAGCAGCTGTACAAGCATGACAAGCCAAATTCCACTGATGCTGAGAAAGAGGAGACTTGAACCAAAAGCACATTTATTCAATGTGAGCATCTTATCACTGCATGCTAGAGTGATTACATTTCTTAGCTAACTTCTGAAACCTAATGAATATTTTAAGCACTATATACATTTTTATATTGGAGAATACCAGCTCTGGAGGAGGATTACTTGCAAACTCCTCTAGAGATATCCAGTAAATATTTCTTCAGACATTTTTATTGAGTATTCGAAGTCTATTGAATAAAGATCATTACATTCTATTCATCTTTATAATTTGTGACATAATTGCTCATTTATTTGTCTTTTCAGAGAAATGACTTGAAACAAAAGGATAGCAAATAACTAATTTTGCAACATGCTAATTTTTTTCTATGCTGCTTTTATAGCTATCGTGTCATTTTTTGTTTAGACTGAAATTTGAAAAATTCCACTTAACTCTTCACTTAGACTTCAAAATTCTGGTTTTGTGTTGAATAAAGTGCTTCAAAATGCTTTAAAACCACGAGTTTACACAAATTCAAATTCTGGATCACATCATTGGTGATCTGATCCAGAAGGAAAATTGTACAAAAAGATTATGGTACTCTATATCTAGGCTCCAGATCTCTTTTCAATTCTTCTTTGGGTCCTTTTTTTTCCATAAATATTTTTATTTTAATATGTTAAATATTAATGAGCAAACAAAATTTCAGGATTTCAGTAACATTTACTTTTATGTGGAGTTCTTGCTTGGGATGCACATCTGAATAATTAATAAGTCTGGAAAGAGAGGCAAAACTAGTGATTTTCACGTGTCTAAACTGAAAACACTAATCTCTGAGCTAAACAAGGAAAAGAAATATTAGTTCCCACACACCCAATAAACAGATTACTGATGTTACAGTTGCCAGAGACATAGCCAAAGGAAATTATGCACATATAACTTCTCCACAGTTACTTCATTCAGCTCATGGGAACAGCTTCATACAAAATATTTGTTAATAGTTGTGTACAAAAGGAGACGAAATAATGAATTCTTTCCCACGCATTACAAGAAAAGAAAAAATCTAAATGTACTAAATCAGTTGCCTGCAGATTTATGCTTTGACTGTTTTTCACTCAAAGCAGGAATCTTTTGTCTCAGATTTCCCTGACCAAACCATTAGTCTGTAATGTTTTTGTTAACCGCAATGAAAATTATATTATATCTATGCTTCACCCAGGAAAGTTCATTGCAATATTATCCACATGATTTAAGTACTTGTATTGCCCAGGGACATACTATAATGTAATATGGATAACAATAAAAGCAAAATTATACATTATTATCTCATTTGTCTTTTTATTTCCAAGAAGAAAGTATACTAGGTAAAAAACCCCAAACCCTAAACCTACGTAAAACATGTTGGAAATCATCAACATAACAAGAGAAAACTCCTGGCATGAGGAAGGCTCTAGAAGGATTATACTGTGCCTCTAGTGAATTGTACATGACCAGAACACAGGAAACAAAATTAGTCTTCCCTATCGTTAATTTCGCTGTCCCAGCTAAGAGTCATTTAAAATACATAAACAAGAGCTGTGTTATAGCTAACGATATGGTTACTCATAAGCAGGAAAAAAAGATATATTTCAGATACCCACTCTTTATTATATCGCTTTACATCAATGATCTTATATGCCATGGAAGAGAGAGAGAAGCATTTCTAATGTAAGTGGATAATCATAGATCCATTCCTAAGATTCTTAACCTCACAAAAATACCTTTTGAATAAAAGGAATCTTTATATTAGTTCAGGCCTTAATAGAGCAACAATAATTTACAAAGAATCTTGCAAAACTTTGCTATTCCAAGTTGACTACCTTTGGAGAACCTTATTTTAAGATCTTATTGCATGTCAAGTTTCACACTATGTTAAGAAACAAAAAAAAGCTAGTTCCTTTAGGACTGAACTAATCTTGAAAAGTATAATACTAATTACATTTGCTTATTCTCTACTTACGATTATTTCTCATCTTATGAAACAAACTATCTATTTTTGTATCTTGTCAGATAATTTCTGGAAGCAATTTTCACTGTAGGCTGCTTGCAGAAAATATTCTGTAACCATATTTTGAAAATTATTCTGTTTCAGTTGAAATAACAGATAACAGATTCCTTTCATACCATGACTGGGATAACACAATGCAAATTTCATCTGTGAAAACTACTATAAGAATTTGAAAATAATATTTTGTGAACTGTGTATCAAGGTAACATATACATTATTATCCCAATTATTCCTCCATTAATGAATTAAAATAGCGAGATAGGTGAACTTCAAAAGATACATTTTAGCCATCAGAACAAGCACTTTGTTAAATTCCTCTTTGGGAATATATAAAGGATTATGTGGTGCTCAATGCTGGTAGGTGAGCTGTAACTAAAGAATGCAAACTGGGAAATTTGGAAAAAACACTCGAAACTTTATTTTGTCCAACTTACTGAATATAAATATAGAAAACTCAATAAAATCTCAAGTATATTAAGACATGGGATTCTCTTTGTATGTAAATGTACATTTTTAAATCTTTTATCTATATTATTAATATCGACAGTAAACCATAAGTAATTTCAATATTCTACAGGTATGAATCTTTTTTTTGTAATTCTTAAGTTATTCAATCCAATGCTACCATCTTCACTGCAGCTGAGAACAGAGTTAAATACCGGTGCTTTTAAGATAATGAAGAACAATCTTTTCAATAGTCTGGAGAAATATAAATGACAGATGAACTGTAGATTAATCACTTAATATGTTACCCAAGATATTCAATCTTTTACTCATGTTTGAGAAGAAATGGCGGAAAAGAAACATCAACAATAAATTAATTTTTTTTAAAAAATCCAAAGGAAACCCCTTGCAGTATTTAAACATTTGTTTTTGACTTTGGAGAGACTTTGAACAGAAGACAAAGATGTAGAAGTATGTCATGTTTAAAGCTAAAATGAAATGGAAAGATGCATGAATCTGACGCAGTCATAGAAAAGAGAGATATGAAATGCAAAATGGCTCTCCAAATTTCAACTCCATGACTCACCATACTCTAGTCTCAATAAGTTTTACTTGTTGTTTGTTGAGGTGTGACAAGTGAGTAAAGGGAGAGACATTCGAACAAAATTAATCTACAGTTATTTGAAACAGCACAATCTCTTTGCCTCGGGTCTGGGCAGCCAGCTAAGCTGAGAAGGATAACAAGAGAACTGTGTCCGAACAAAGAGCGGGTGGAACACTTGGGAGGATCTGGTGTACAAACTAGCACTTGTTTCTCCTCCTCCTCGTCCCTAAGTCCAAAGGTGCTGCTAGCTCATCAAACCCTGCCTTGCCCTTAGTCAGCCAGCAGAACTTCCAGGCCCTGGCATCCCTTTGATAAATGAGGAGCAGGTGGTGCCTCAAGGATGGCTATTAATCTCTTCACAAGATGAAAGTAAATGGAGGAGCTGAGCAATGTTTTGTAATTACCGATTCATGCACACCCTTCCAGAGGATAAAAGAAGTATCAACTCTTCCTACTTTGATGATGGATTAGTTTGAATTGATACATTATCACTCAGAAATTAATAAACTAGTTGTAGAAAAGTTTCATCAAGCCTGCTTGTTCAAACCTGCTTGTTTAGAAACACTTGGAAATATGAGTCCAACTACTTTCTGTTAGCCTGTACTTGTAGATTGATAGACTGGATAGCAAAGCACAAATTTTGGGATCCTGGCTGTACTAACTGTAGTGTCTTTTATTTATTTATTTATTTACTTACTTATTTTTTATTTATTCTCTTTTTTCTCTGCCCGATTTTCATTTCAGAAAGTTATTCTAAATACAATAAGAACCACTTTAAGCTGCCTATGTTCTTAAAACATTATTATTACAGTATTGCACTTTTAAACACATGCTGAAAGCATTATAATAAAAATTGCAAGATCCTACCTGTAGTTGCCACAGCTCACCATTTATGGATAAGGAAAGAATGAGAGCAATAATGAGATTCAATGATCTACAAGCTAACAGAAAAGAAATTCATTTTTCCTAACTGCATAGTTTTATAGCCTACTTTTTTACCACACACTAAATATTACAATCTCTTTCTAAGAGGTTCAAGTGGACCCTGAGAAGATAGATTGAAAAATAAAATTTGGGAAGAGATACCTCATGGAAAGTTTTGCCAGTTTCATGATTTTTGTTTGTCATGATGGGTATAAACTCAAAGCTTTTCAAATTTAGAAGAAAAAAAAAAACCTACACAGCTGCAATCACTTATAACAACTGGATAATACACCAGTGATTTAAGCACCAGGAAGCTGAACTTCTTCTTCCTGTATCCCATATATAAAAACGATCATGAAAAATTATGTAAACAAAGGATCTTATAGTAGCACACATTAAATTATGGTGGGCTACAAGGTCTAGTAGTTCCCTGTGTGCAGTGATCACTTTTTCCTCAGGTCTACACATGATATGAAAGGAGAAGGGAGGAAAAGTGTAGGTATTCAAGCTCAATTGCTCTGGTGTAGCAAAAATGGTTTCAGGTTCCAAATAATGTAGGGACGCTCAATTTTAAAATCCATATAGGCACTGAAATGAAAGGTTTTGGACCTTTATTCCTACATTCCTAATGAAATTAGAAGCAACTGGTACCTTAATTGCTAGGGTTTAGAATAGAGGAATACTTTGACAAAGGTACTTTTCACAGCCTAATCTACTCTCTTCTACAATTTATAAAGGGCTGAGTGCACAAACTGGTTCCAGCTTCAGTACCTGGTGTGTCCCATATGCAGACACTACTGCAGAGCTGACCTGTATATCTGTATGGCAGATATTTCATTGGCAACAATCTTATCCTTACTATACAAATATAGAGAAGCAGTGGTAATAATATCAATAAGGGAAGCCTGTCACTGTGATCTTTAAAAACTCTGATTTAATGAAAGCACAACTACTACAATACCCTTTAGCATCCTTCATATTTTACATCTCTTGTCCATTGCTTATTGGAAGAGACTTTCTGCTTTCTTAACATATTCTTCCTTCATTCTGTGCTCCGAAACTTATCTCCCCAAGAAGTCTTTCTAAAGGCTTGTTCAGTGAGTGTTATGTGAGACTCTGTTACATGCTATGAGCTAAGTTATTTTTCTTTAGAAACATGTTAATTTACTCTTTATTCCTTTCTGACTCTTTCTTTCATTTTGTTATACTCAAAGCAAACTATAGACATTAAATATTTTAAGCATTGTTAAATAAAGGCAAGCACTCACATTCAAGATCAATCATGTTACAAGGTGACAGTAAATGTAAAACACTCAAAGCCTTGTAAATATTTTAAATCTGTTTCTGAAGATTTGCAAATGTTTGATGCAAATTCTAGAAGTAGTGAAAGGCCATCAGAAAGAGAACTGGGGCTCTCATCATTAAGAAGACTATTTGCAGTCTTTGTGAAAGTGCTGAAATAGTTGTGAGTGCCTCAGATATGAATTTCTTTGTGTTCTCCTTCCTTTGGAACTTCTGGCTCTTGATAAAGCAAAAAGGAACCGAACATCTTGTGCTTAGGCAAAACAAAGGAGTAAGGGAAAGCAGTGATAGCGCCGAAGGAAAATTTGAGAGACGGTAATACAGAATGAAGAGCTCTGCTCTTATTAAAGGCTGACTAAAGGTGTCTTACAGCAGATGAAATGACCCCTCTGCTAAAGAAAAACATGCTGAGATTAGATAAGAGAAGGGAAAAAAACCCTTTCTAAGCAGGAGAAATTCAGCAAGGGTATTTCCAGGAAGAGACACCAGCACTGGGGATGCTTACAAAGACAAAATGTGGAAGGGAGAAGCACAGAGAAATCTGTGTGGAATCCTAGTGCTCCAGACAGTAAAGCAATCACAAAGAAGTCCTCAAGAACTAGGGCAAGACAAGTTCTTTCTCAGGGATCAGCATGAAAGTACAGACCAGACTGCTACCAGCTTTGTAAAAATGGAGAGGCTTTCCTGATTGACCCATATCATCTTAGATCCAGTATCCTTCATTGCTTTCATAAGATAACACACTGCATTCTCACAGAATGAAATACAGGACAAGAGTGAACATCTTAACAGCAGGTATACAGTCACTGATTTTATTCCCCCTTGCCTTTATTTACTTTGCTTGCTGTACCTAGAGGTTTCATGTTAATTTTGTAAACCTTGAGAAATTATTCCCCTAAAATTGTAGCTCTAGATATGCCCCTAGGCATGTTTCTGTGTTATTTCTTTTCAGTCAAGTATTTTATTTTTGAGAATTTCACAGTTGATATTGGTTTGGTACAGAAGGTACTGAAGAATTTTGTAACCATAGGAACTGAATTAAAGACAAAACATCTGTCTTGACAAAAAATGTGGGGCATTCTTGTTCTGGAAATACAGAAAGAAAAATTTTCATATCAAGTCATCTCTGATTTTTTCTTCCAATGACCAGAAAACAGGGAGAGGGGAAGGCAGAAGCATGGAGCAAAATACAAATACTCTTTAAGTTAACTTCAACCTGTCTAAAAAANGTACCAGAAGTCAATCCTGCTTTACTATGATTTGTAAACTCAATATTAAGAGACATGCTTAGGACTTATATGTGATCCGATTCCTTATTGTTTTTATCATCTTTGCAAAATCAACCTCCCAAAACTGTTAATTTTAAATTATTTTTTCTCTAGAATACATGTTAAAGAATTCTTTTGGTTTGGTTTGATTTATTTGTTTTTTTAACTAATATTTGAAGAAACGGTAATGGTAAGATTTTGCTCCAAACTCAATACTCTACTGTCTGTATGCTGGTACAATACAGACGAAGGAACACCTTTCTCTTGCAATCTTATTTCCATTACTAAGCTGACCTTTAAACGTACCATTTTGTTAGGCAAATATCGTTATATAAAATTAGCCACTGCTTTCTTGTTTTTGTGCAAGCAAATCCTGATCATTTGCCTCTCCATAAAGCTGCGACACAGTTTAATAATTGATGCTTCTCTGCTTATCAGCTGTAGAAACCAAAATGGTGTGTTCTGCTATAAATCATACTCACTGCTGCATTTCATTTTATTGCATGGCAGTAGAACACCAACATAATTGCTGCAATCTGTTATTTACAGATATGTTGCAAGACATAGGTGACAACTATTTTTTGTGTTGTAAGAGAAAAAGTCACCTCTCTCGCACCCTAACACACCGTAAGTAATGTTGTAGAAATTATGCTGATGCTGGGAGAGAATTCATTTATTCTCACTTACAGTAACCTTTGATTCTGTTATAGTGACTTATAAAGCTTTTTTCTTATAAATTCTCAATGGGACCTTGCTCAGTCTATATCAGTGCTAGCATGAAAGAATGATACAATAGAACTCTAAGAGAAATTACTTTGTAAAAGTACATAATTCCATATTTTTCTCATTTGCTGACATTCTACATAGCCAATTTTCATTGCTTAGGAAAGAAATTATTAGGAATGTCTTTTTTGTTAGTAGTAGAAGTGTTGTAGGAAAATACAAGCACATGCAGGAAATCAATGGCAGACTTTGATTTCCAGTTTTATTAATAGTGAAATGCAATGAAAATTATTAATTCCTACTGTACCACTCACTCCTGTCTATTTGAATTGCATGGTGACCAGTACTGCCTGCCACAGATCTGTGATTAATTATAGGTAGGAGTGATTTCAGACTGAACTGGGAGACAATATATTGAAGGCATTTCAGCTATTTCTCACTTGGATTCAAACTGTTTAACTCATATGAATGTGTACTTATTTTTTTGGAAGTAGAAATGTTGGAAATTGTTTTGAAGAATTCTGAAGTTAAAAATATCTAACTGGTGATCTGGTGAAAGACCAAAGACATCACTGTATGAATAATTCACAACATAACCATAACATGTGATACTTTACTTGATTTTTTTTTTTAAATACTGACTGTTTTAAACAAATTGATGGAATGATGTCATCAGCCATCTTCATTATTTTTCTGACTCACATGAATTTATTACAGGAGGAATTTGATTCAACCTAGTACTCCATCAGAATTTTCCTGTAATAAAATAATTTTTTCTAAAAAAAACGAGGCAAATGTTTTAGATTTTTAAATTATTCACTCCACATAGGAACATTATTAGCTGGCAAAAGCACTGCTTATAGCAAAATGAGGTAAAATTGAGGCTGAAAATACAAAACGAATATCAAATACACATTTCCTGAGATCTATTAAATAACAGAACAATCTCACCAGGGAAGTGCCATGAGTTGTTTCGCTTGGCAAATTTTAAGTGGCTTGGAAAAACCATTGTAATATTTTCTTTCATTAAAAGAAAGCACTAAGTACTTTACACTGTTATTTTCATCTCCAGTTTCTGTTTTTGTACTGTTCTACTTTATTAATTTCATTTAATGTGGTTGATCTATATAAAGAAGTGTGTGGGTTCCATTTACAAAGTACTTCTGTAACAGAAACCTGCATAGCAGGACTCAAATACATTTTAAAAAAGACATAAAAAAAAAAGCTTTCATCCTCTTTCCCTTCCTTAAATAAGAACTTCCATGGATAGAAATTGAAACAGAATTAATCAAACCAGAAGAACCTCCTTCGCACAAGAAAGCCGTGAGCATGTTGGCTTTGTGACGCAGTGAGAACACAAAAAGTGTTCTCTGCTCCTGCTGAGGCTCCTGATGCTGCCTCTCCTGATGCCAAACCGGCTGCTATCACCTCGTCGTCTGCTGTTGGTGCTGTTCCACGCTTTTGTATGAAGGGCCAAGGGTACACATTGTCCTGTGCCAAGAAAGGAATAAAGCAGTTTGGGAAAGCAAACCCTGTAAATACTAGTGCAGAAGACCAATAAAACCTGCCAATTACTCATTGGCACCAAGGGCTGAGAAGAGGAATAATGACTCAAAAAAAAAAAAAAAAAAAAAGCATAAGTGGAACAAGTTTCGAACTTGATGAGAGCCATGGGAAAATGTCAAATGTATCACACCAGAGACTTTGAATGGGACTACAGATAGAACTTTGGTATCAACAGCAAATAAGTAGTTAGTTGCAATTGCCATTGTTTAAATGACTTATAAAGGTTAAAGGAAAAAAGATTATGAAGCAGAATCTATTCAGTAGTAGCATTTTTTAAATCCTTTATACATTTAGAGCCAATGCAAGGTGTGATGCTTTGCTCAGACATTCAATAATTTATTCAATAACTCAAATTATTCAATCACTGCAAATTGCAGTTTCAAACAAAACCTTCTTGGTTCTGGAGGCATTTACTATAGATGTCCAGAAAACAGGCCAGCTATTTACAATAAAACCCAGGTTATCATCTGAGCCTGCAAAAAGTAGAACCCAGTTAGTGAAATCTGGTGTACTACTGGGGTGTAGACACCAAACTATGACAACATTCATTTCATGCAGGTCACAAAACAACAGTCTGGTAATAAAGCAGATATATATATATATTTGAGTTAAACTTATTACCTTCTTATGTAGTATTTGTTATATTGCATTGTTTATTCTCTGAAGTGTCTTGTTCCTTAAGCTTCTTTTCATTGGCACTTCATTGCAAATATGAATGAATAAAAGTACAATGCATTTTTACTATATATATATATATATATGAAATTGAATTGTAACCAGCTGCAATATTTGGCCAAAACACTTTGTGTGCAGATCTATATTAGGTATAACTCCAACCATTAGTGTTAAACAGCCATTTCAAGTTGGAATGCAGCTTTTATTACAGCAGGAAGTCAGGAATTAGTCAAGAGTTTGGAGCCACAAATGACATAACACCTTTACTATGTTACTAACTACTGATAATTCTGGTAGGGAATCTAAAGGGAAAAAAAATATTCATCAGGTCAGTGGAACCTGCTGAATTAGCCAGAGCAACAGGTTTTAAATATCTACTCTGTAAAGAAAAGCAGAACGGAATTTTCTAAAAATCTTATTATGTCTCATCCAAAAATCTGCAATTCCAGGTAAATTTTGGCCCTTAGCCAAACAGTCACTAACAAGCCAAAGAAAAGAATGTCATATTCTCAGTCAGAGGTATTCAGATGCTGTAACAGGAAGGTGGCAGCTCGAGTTCTCCTATCTGGGAACAGACATGGCTCCATCCCTTTCAGTTTATAGGATGTGGCAGGTTTTCAGCTGGTAGTGATGGTAAAATTTGCAGATTCTGTAGCAAATACTGGTCAAAGCCCCTTTGTAGAAATTCACCCTATGGAAAATGTACTGCCTTGTGACAGAGGAAACAAAGAGATCACTTTTGCAAGTTCCATGGAGACAATATGTTGATTAGTTCCCCAGTCTGTTTCACAGAAGCTGCTATCTCCCCCATAGCAAATTGATGTTTCCAGTGATACAAGTACCAGATTTTCTTAGGTACTGAAATTAACTTGGCACTACATTTTCTAGAATATTTCCTTAGTGTGCTATCAGAAACTGGTATTGGCATTTCACGTTTACTTTTGTTCACCGTTTACTTTAGATTTTTGATCCCTTTAGGTATGTGCTATATGTATATTCTATCATGGTAACACTTTAAGATGGAGAAAACTGCTGTCATGTCTTAGTTCAGACAATTCTGAATGTGCTCTGACAACACTGGGACAGGTTTGGGCTGGCAAAGCAGAAGCAGAGAAGAAAATGCAGTAACAGTTGCAAATTTTGATGAAAAACCCCCTATCTCCTATAATGCACTTTTATGGCAACCACAGTTAATAAAATTTTACTGATGAAAATCAATTCATAAATAACATTACTAGCAAATTCAGATAGCAATACATTTTCTTCAAAATAAATGACAACTCTGCTCTACATTAACCTTACCAAAAATGACAGTCCTTAGTTAGATTCAGGTCTGTCAGGTTCTTCTCTTTACTGCCACCAAGGTAATTGAAAATAAATATTAGCCAATTTAACTAACACAATGGTGAAAAAATTATGGAAGTTAATGATTCAATGCTAATTTTCTTAAAAATGCTATCACTGGTGAAATTGTTTAATTAGTAATTTTCTTCTTAAATTTTCCCTGCACAAGGCAATCTTATGTTCATTGAAAAAAAATAGAGAATAAGGTAAGGGAGGTGTACTGTGTAGCTTACAATGGCCACTTGTTTTTCTGAAGCTTAATATGAATGTGTAAAATAGCAGCCTGTGATCTTGAAAAATCTGTTTTCTCAATAGCACTGTGTTCTGTTTTGTGAAGTGAGAAGAAACAATTTTTATAGAGAGCAGCAAAACTACTTATGACAGTAAGTCAAAGGGTGGAAAACACCCCAAACCAACAAACTGAGCAAAGAACACTTCCCAAAAATTAATTATCCTTTCACCATTTCATCACTTCATGAAGGGGCAAAAAAATTAAAGAGAGTTCAGGAATTTTTTTTAAATTAAGATTTGACTCATTATTATTAGCATTATTGAATATTTATTCAAGTAGGAACTTTTCACTAGTAACTTGTCAAGTTTCTCCTTCATGCTAATATTAAACAGTTCCAGAGGTACAACTTCTTTATTACAAAATTTGTGTAGCTTAAGGTCTCAGCAGTTTTTGAGATTTAAAATTTCAAAGTAGTGTTTTAAATCAGTTTAAAATTCATTTCAGCCAGTGACAATAAACACTTGGCACAGTGGTAATTAAGAATTTTTCAAAATTAAATATTAATTCATTGCAATATAGCCAGATTTTGAAAATAATTGTGATTCATATCCATGAAAGAACTGTAAGGTTTTTATGTCTATGTGTGTAGTCCGTAATAGTACCAACCGAAACCTAAGTAAAAGTGGTCTCCCTTAAAACATTTACTGCAGTCAAAAATATTGATATAAAGACAGAGTAAAGGGCTAATGTGGACCTAGATCTACACATGCAAAGAAAACTTACTTTCACAGGGGTCTATCAATAGTCTATCAAACTTCACCTTTGGTTACAGTTTTATCCAGATGAAACATGTCGTACCCTTGGAGCATTTGAACCAAATGACAGAAACTCTGCCTTTCTGATCCTCCACTATGGCTATTGCACGTTCATACTTCAAATATTCATTCCATGCTTAGTGGAGTGTATTTGCTTCTCTTTATGCTTTTGGCAAGTTGAGGCCAAGGTTCACACCTTGGAAATGCTGCCAGCAGAAGAGCAGCACAAATCTGAGACTCAATAAGACACAAGTTCACTTGTGGATCTGTTTGCACACCCATATGAACCAATGATGGTATCAGCCATCAGAATGCAGGCTTGAGAGAGAAATCCTCATCAGCTCAACACTCGCTTTTAAAGCACAGACTGTACTGAAGAGATCTAGTGATAGATGGAGCCCTGTCAAAGTGTCACTACCTTACTAAAAATCCAAGATATTTTTCTTTGTTTGATGCTCATGATGATTATGATGCCAGACTCACTAGTCTGTGAAATGTAATATCCTGTGTTTTTATCTCCTTGTTTGGTCTTTCACGAAATCAGATGGAAGCCATCACATTTCTTTAACTCAGCACAAAATAAAGCACACAGCAAGACAAGGGGCAGCTGGAGACCCAGTTCATGACAGCAAACGTGTTACATAGCGAAGCACCAGCTGCTGAGCTGGACAAAACCAGACTATTCAGATGTTATGTTCAGCCCTCTCATGTATAAATGCAGCATATAAACATGGTCTTGGCATCTCAAAGTTTTGTTTGAACACAAGGAGTTTGTTGGTAGAATTGCAGGATGGATTTCAAACTCAAACAGAAATAATGTCTATGAAAGTCAAAATATAGTCTCCACTTCATCCACTGATACCTTTTTCTTTCCTTTTCAGCTTTCCTTTTCAGCTTTTTCTTTTTCCTAATAACTTGCCATGCTGAAAATTGAGTCAATTAATTGGTTTGGTTTGTTTTTTACAAAAACATATGTACAAATCTGTAATTTTGTTTGAATTTCAATTCAAATAAAATCCTTTAGATTAAGCAAACACTGATAATCAAATCTTAAAGCTATTTTATAGATAAAGCGAAACCTGATCTTAATTCAAAGTTCTGCTATCTTGCCTTCATTGTTAAGGATGTTTATTTTTAATGTAACAGAAACATTAAAAACATCCTATAACAGATAACAATAACATATATTGGGCGATAATGTGGACAGTGCTAGAATCCTATGCACTGCTTGAACTGTGTCTTTGAATTATGCATAATCCTCATGATCTCAAGCCTAAAATCATGCTGGCTGGGATCTGTTTAAACCCAAGTGTCTCATTTTGTTCTCCATAATCCACCAAATCATTCTATTGCCAGCAACCCAAATAGTACCCACCATCTTCTTAAAGAGCAGATTCAGGTTCTCTTTCATATTTCTAATTCTTACGTACATTTCAATATTTTAGCACTATTTATGCTGGTTAGTCTAGATATGAAAAGGGAATATCTGCACAGAGCATTAGCAGTTGCTTTTGCTGTGATGCCACTTTTCTCATAAAAACATGATTGTAACCTCATCACTCATGCAGAGTATCTTTCTTCACAGAATGTCAGTCAGGAACTGAAATAATGTTTGTCCACATTCAGTATGATAATTCTTCCAATAGAATTATACATCAAAATTAGTTTTGCAAATACAGTTTCCTTCAAGTTTGCATATATTGTGTATATCCAATTGTGCTTCTGTGCTGATCTTATGGAATGCTTGTCAGAATCCGCTAAAATGCATTTAACCTCAATGCACCTGTTCTAACCTGCTCTTGTGCCACAGCTGTTTTCTCACTACTAAGAAAACACCTGGAAACATCTACTCTCTCAAACAGTAGACTATCATCAGAAGTTATGTTTTTGAATAGTTATGTAAAAGACCTATTTAGAACAATATTTTTCTATTCATCACTGACCTGGTTTTTGCTTCTTCTGTTTTTGTGATTCCATCAACTTTAATATTTCATGCTGTGTGAGGAGTTGAAGACAATAAGATGGGAACCAGTGTTGCGACCTACAATTTTCTCTTGTGAATTTTCTGGAAATTTCGCTACTATTGGTATGGAGCTCAACACCAGCATACTGATTAAAAACTTTTGTGAAAAGAATGACAAGGTTGTGCACAGACTTGTATCCTTTGTTCAGGAGCATATACGTTGAATCTCTCCAGAGGGAGAATTTATTTGTTATCCAGTAGCTGGGAATTTTTCTTTTTTTTTTTTTTTTTTTTTATAAAAGAACTGCAGGTATACCATCAACAGAATATGAATACGGAGCGACTAAAGTTTAATAGATTTAGTTTAGTAACTAAATAGGTTTAATATATTTAATAGATTTTTTTTTTAGTAAAAACCTGTAATCAGGAGCTGTCAGATACAAAACTTTTCTACAAACCTTCTATACCCGTTTTCCTCGACCCTATAATAGGTGATAATACTTCAACATAGCAATATTGGTTTACTAACTATATAGCAAATTGTTGTCTTGCTGTCATGGGTGTTCTGTACTGCCTGCCTGATGGCTATTGAATTTGATTTAAAGATGTTAATTGTGACCTTGGCATGATAACATACTTAAAATGAGTACAAATAGCACACAACCATACTCACATTAGTAAGACCATATGCTCACTAGTGAAAAGCACTCTTCTTTAAATGAGAAAACTATAGGAGAGCTGTTTTTCATGAAGACAAGGTGTCAAACTTTTTTCCCTTTACCTACAGCTGACAGTTTCAATCTCTAGCTTTTTCAAGATCTAAGAACCAAGAAGAGTATATAGAGGCCCAAAATATGGTCAGCTCCAAGGAGAGTTCACAGCTACAGTAGTGTAAGATTTTATTTCCTGTTTTCTAAAGGATTTTGGTTTTATTTCTGTGATAAATTCTGCCTTTAAAATACATGTGCTAGCTGTGGATGCATTACTCTAACCTTGCTTGTGTAGCTTAAAAATACTATTTACTCCAGAAAAACTTTTTATTTTCAAAATACAAGCTGAACCCACTGAACCTGATTGCTGTCTAAGGAAGACAGTCCTTCTGAAGAATTTAATGTGGGCTGAAAAATAGTTCTCCAGTCACTCTTGACTTTTTTTCCAATTTCAACACAAGCTTTCCCCGAGTCAGAAAAAAATTCATGTCATTATAATCTCTAATAAACACAAACGTGCACGCTCACATAAAAATAAAAATTAATCTCAGCCTTCACTTTCTAATACTTCCTGAAATCCAATAGCTGTTTATTGAGAGCAGGTACTTCAAACTCAAATTGTCAGGTAGTCATTGAAGAGGTGTCACTAAGGGTTAGTGGTCATTTGCAAATTGCAAGAAAGGACAAAGTGTGCAGTCTGAAAACCTGAGAATCCAGTTCATACTGTTTCACAGTGGCTGTTTAAAACTATTTTTTCTTTCAAAAGCAATTTTTTTTTTCCCTAGTATCTAAGCTTTTATCAACTGAAGACTTCACAGGGAAGAGAAAAGCTTTGGCTAATTGCAATGGAATTACTTCTGAGGTACCTCTGAATGGGAAATGGTTTCCATTCAAAAACCAGCTTTTGGCATGTTATTTAGATACATATTACTAGGAATAAGAGAAATAATATTCCTACGTACAGAGGAGAAGCACTTTTGCAGCATTTATAGAATAGAAGATAATAATATTAACATTTTTGTGCTTTTCCCCACAGCTCTCCTCCTGTTTTGGTTTCTAGAAGGTACATATCTACAATTATTTTTTTTTGTGAATGACAGATTCCATCAATGCAAAGCAGTATTGGGTTTGCATGGCAAGGTTTTGGCAGCCAGGGGGTGCAGGAGTGGCTTCTGTGAGAAGCTGAAAGACGCTCTCCCTGTGTCTGACCGAGCCAATGCCAGCCGGCTCCAAGCCAGACCTCTGCTGAGCCCATCCACGATGGTGGGACCTGCGCTAGAGCAGCCTATTCCTGAAGGACGGCACCCATGGAAGGGACCCAAGCTGGAGAAGTCGATGGGAGACTGTGTCTCATGGGAGGAACTGCACACTGAAGCAGGGGAAGGAGTTGTCCCTCGAAGGAGGAAGGAGTGGCAGAAACCACGTGTGAGGAGCTGATTGCAATACCCATTCACTTGAAGGGGTGGGAGAGAGAATTAGAATAAAGTTAAGCCTGGAAAGTAGGGAGCAGTGAGGGGAAGGTGGTTTTTACATTTTGTTTTACTTCTCATTATTCTGCTCTAATGTGATTCGTAATAAATTCAATTAATTTCCATAATTTGAGTCAGTTTTGCCTGTGATGGTAATTGCTGAATAATCTCTCCCTGTCCTTAACTCATGAGGTTTTTGCTATATTTTCTGTCCCCTGTGCAGCTGAGGAGGGGAGGGACAGAGTGGCTTTGGTGGGCACCTGGCATCCAGCCAACATCAAACCACCGGAGGACCATGCTCTAAGTATCTAAAATTCCCATTGCAATACTGCACAGGAAACATAGGGGTGTTTTGACTACAGCCTGGAACCTTAAAACTGAACTATGCTGGTTTATGCACAATCAGAAGTGCTGCTGCATGGGGATCTCTAGGCCTTGCTAGGAGGAACTGAGCTGGCTTAAGCAATTTTATGTCAAACTGAAGAGGCATCTTTTTTCTAAAGATTACATAACTCCTAATTTAATGTCCTCTTTGTTCTAAGTACTCAATGCATCTAATTTCTTGTACATAGCAAGAACCTGTATTATAACTAAGAACTTAGTTAACAATCATGATTTACCCTTGATCAGTTAGCAAAGAGGACAGTAAAATCCAGCAGCTCTTTTAATGCAAAATAATGTCCATTACGTTTTAGTTGCCACAAAGTCACTATGCTATTTTGGACCTAAAGAACCAACCACGAAGAAACACAATGACAAGAATTTACACTTACTCATGTCTCAAAGTGTTTTCATTGGCTTCATTTGAACGTCAGACCTTATTCTAAGCCATATTTGCATGCTGCCTATGAACAAAGGCTTACTGAAATGGGTAAAGATTAAACATCTAAATCCAAATGCCTAAGATAAAGGGAAAGAGCCAAAAGATCTTTGTCTATTTAAACTAGTATTACGCTACATACAGTATAATTAAAACACACCAAAATGAGATGGGTAATCAATGAACCTTGAACTGATAGTTAGGTAAAAAATTACTGAGAGAATAATTGCTGTGAAAATAGAAACTTATTCCATATTCTGAAACATCTGACTCATAAAAAACCCTTTTTTTAAAGGTCCTACTCCTAAATAATATATCTCTTTCTTTCCAGAGTGAGTAATATCATCTGTGTAATAATTTTGAGATTAATTCTGAGAAAAACATTTATGTTCCCAAACTTTACAGGCTCCAACCAAAATATGCATACAGCACACATTAGAATAAACGAGAGACAGAGTTGAAGTTTGTGTGGAGGAAAATCCATATTGAGGTGAACGAGAACCATGAGATACTTGGAGTTCTGTGACCCAATTGTCCCAGTGTAAAGTCTTTGCTGTAGCCATCATGGGGCTGAGAAGGAGGCTTGCATTCTGATATATTCACCACCAACAGCCTTATCATGTATTGCTAAATTATCCTGTGTAGCAAATGCATTTCTCCTTTGTCTCACATTAGCACCAGCGCAGAGATCAATCTAACACTCAAATTCACCCCATCCCTTGGGGTGACCTAGACTTCATTGCACTCTGAACCCTTCCATTTTAGGTGACATTCCTTTCCCATGAGGTAAAATTACTTAGCCATAACTACGGAACAAGCATTAACCTTTTTGGCAGGTTAAGGTTCGCACAGGGCAAGATGTGTTGATAATATTTTGAGCTGAATTATGTGTACGTACCATGCTGTAATCCCTAACTGTGATTTGCCAGATGCTTAAAAATGTTATGGTCCACACAATAAATATTACAGTTAGAAAATGAAAGTGAAGCAGTGAAGAGAATTGCATTTTTGTCTACCCAAGGTAACAGAATCATCTCTCATTTGAGGATTTCAAAATGCTTTAAATGTATTTATTAAACAACTAATTGCACACCTTCTCTCTGCACAAATAGCTGAGATTCGTCAACTTGGGGCATGATCCTCAAATCCTAAGCTAGCAACTAACTACTTCTGGAACCCTCTGACCCACATAAAATTAACCAATTAACTAACAAAAAAATAACTACTTTCAGTGATTTGTCTGTTAAAAGTAATAGATCCATCTCTCCTCGTTCTTCTGCATATTTCATCTCTGAGAGGCAAATAAGATACAGGAGACAATCTTATCTATGGCACAAAGGTCTAATTAGTTTAACTCATGCAATGGATCCTGTATTTTTCCCACATGCACTTGAGCCAGTTACAATCCAGTTCTTAAAAGGGGTGCTTCTAATACAGCAATTTTTGAGTAAAAAATACTCATGTGATGAAAGGTTTCCAGGAACACACTGTAAATGCCACTCAAGATCAATCAGCAAGCTGATAATGCCAAATGTAACAGACTTGAACACCATTTCCTCTCTCTCAGTTATTAATGAAGAAATTAATTTAGAAGGTTCGTGCTGCTCAAAATGTTATCACCTGAAAAATTTTACAGTCACATCCTTATTAAAAGAAACTGATAGTCATGTGTCAATTTATTTTAGTTAACAAGAAAACTCCTTGAATATTATTTGTGGATAAATCACTATACAAGCAAGCAGAAAAGAAACACATACTGACATACAGGAAAAATTCCAGTCTTGTAAAGAGGTTAGTGCTGTAAGAATTCATTAACACAAAAAATCACGGAGATTCAATAATAAAAACTGCCTGTACTTTTTATAGTTGTAAGGCTCCATAAAATACAAATTATATTAAACAAAATGAAAAGGTGCTATAAAAATTTTGTCAGGAGGATTGACTTTTATGAGCGTGTAGTTTGGCTAGTGAAATTATTTAAGTGACATGAAGATTTTACTTCTCTTTTCGTACAAATTGAATAAAAATGGATTGTCCCTAACAAAAAGACACAGCTGTGGTTTCTCTCCCAACCTCTTTTTCAGGTATACAAAGTACATGGAGAAAGAATTCAATTGAAAGAATGAAGTTAAAAAAAATTGAAGTTAAAATTTACAGTTCTATTCCATCTATAACTCTTATACTAACTTTGACATCTCTGAGAAGCAATAGATGTAGTTTTTATATGGTTTATTTTTATTCTTATTGTTTGTTTTTTTTTCCAATTCCACAATGGTAAAGATGTATAGGGAGGTAAAGGAAGGGGTTTTTTTTTGTTCTTGAAAATGAGAAAGCAGAATGAAAAAAGACATGCTTTTTTGTTTGTTTGTTTATTTCTTTTTGTTTTGTGGGGTTTTTTTGTGTTTTGGATTTTTTTAATAAAAAAGAAAAATAGTACTGGACTTGCCATTTGTATGTTTAAATCATCTAATGTATAATTTGAGTCTTTAGTGATGGTGCACTACTGACTTAGTTTAGCCTCACTGGAATTAAGACCATGTCAATTTATTTTCTTTATTGACATTTTACATGCTAAAGGATATTTCAGAAAAGTTTTCCATAGTTTAAATTTATTATTTCTTGTGCAAAGATCTAAATTTGAATTGATAGAACCATTTGAAAAAAATACAGAAGTACTTCTAGTCTATAAAACAGCAGCAAAAATATTGCTAACGAATGAACTTTTTTTGCGTAGCTTCCCAAGGGGAGTCAATATGATCCACAGTATTCTACAGCACCCAAAGCCTGTGTATGGGTCTCGAAATCTTCTATTTCAATGTAACTGGGAAAATTTTTACACAATATACTTAAGAGAGAACATCAAAACTGCACACATTTATTTCCATGACATGTGAATGTCTAAGATTTATCTATTGTTTAGACACTGCAATAAGAAATGTGCTTTTACTCAGTCTTTGGTCCGTGCCCCAGATGCTTAGCAAAAGCCTCCTTGAGAGGATATCTGAAAAATTTCACTTCAGAAGAATTTAGGGGTGAGAAAAAACTTACATAATTACTTCCAACATATGTTATTTGGTGTTTATCGACAGAAAATCTGAGTTAGAGCTGTGAGGAGTCTTAAACAATAAAATTATAGGATAACAAATACTAGAGGAAAAAAGTTTTTACAGAAGGAATTTTTCTCTCTGTACCAAAATGTTCCAGGAAATGAAACGTCAGCTCTTAAAATGCAAGTACTCTAATTCCAACTTTTTCTTATACACAACGTGTCAAGTGTGTGAAGGGAATGAGAAGGTGTCACAAAAAGGTTACAGTCTCCATCACACACCAGAGCCCCAGTACTACAGAAAACACTCTCAGGTATAGTTTTGACCCAAACCAAGAGGCATCTTCTTAGTGGACAGCACAGCAGTACAGAAAGTCTTCTTTGTGCTCTTCTTACCTTGAAATAAGCTACTTACCAGGATTTTATTTTTTCTGTGCCAATTGCTGTGCTGCTATGACTACAGTGCTTTTGATGTGATACCTGGTTTCTTTGAAGCTAAATTGGCACTCCATGCACAGTGCTGCAATTTGCAGTATTGGGGGACCAATAAAGTGGCTTAAAAGTAAGCCACTTTTCCTCTTCAGGTCTTCCAAGTGTAAACTTGTCTCAGCTAATAACTGAGTCTGCTGTTTGTTAAAGTAAGTAGACGTAGACTTTTTTTTTTTTTTTTTNAGGTAGTATGCGTAGCTTTTTTTTTTTTTTTTTTTTTTTTTTTTGCCGACTAGGGCTTTAGCTTTATCCTCTGAAATGTGCCTTGTGTTTCCTTCAGATGGAGAAAACTGCCATATTGCTACCTACCTTCATTTGTTTCTGTCGTTATGGTGATGGTGATACATGCATAATGCATTCAAGGCTGGTAGAACTTCTGCAAGAGATAACTAGGACTGTTCTCACGGTATCTGTAACAGGGTCAGTATTATTATTCCTCCAGTTTGGTAAACTGTGACACAAACAGAAAAAACTTATCCTGTTTCTGTTGAAAGCACTAGGATAACACCTCGAGCTTTTGGAAGTCAGAGTAGTTCCTTTACAATCAATGCAATTGATATATAATATCCAATGATTTGGTTCCCACCTGAAAACCTTTATTTTAGCAAGTGTGAGTACAATAAAAATATTTTTTCTGTTATATCAGTCAATATTCAAATCTCGTAAAGACACCAAACTAATGTGTAATTTTTTTCCATTTGTCCCTAAATCTGTTTTTTTTTCTTTGTTTGCATGGGAATTCCTCTATCACTGCTGCATTTCCAAGCAAAGGCATGCAGTTTTATGGTAGCAGAAGGCTTATTTTCAGTAAGACGGACAAGATGCTTAAAGGTAAACAGAGACCTTATAAACACTGAAATGTAATTTTGAAGAAGGTAGTTTGGTCAAAGTCCAACTCTTGCAAACAGCAACCTGATAAATTTGCTGTGATTCTCTTTAAGGCACTGCTGAGGAAATAGAGAATAGTAAGATCCATTTCATCTCCTGTGCACCACTATATTAGGCATGTCCTCTCTTAGGGAAGAGTATGATACACTCCCTCTTATGAAAAGCTAAGAAAGCATCAAACAGCCTAAAAAGATCAAAAGAGATAGGAAGTGTGGGAATCATTTTTGTGGATTTTTGTTGGTTATTTTATACTTTGTTTGACATTATTGTGTCTGCTGGTCTGGCAAATGATAGTGAGGTAACTCACGGGAAGAAAAAAGATATAATGCATTTATTTTGCAATATAGAAAGAACTCTGTTTTGGAATTGCAATAGCATGCCTACTGTGGCAGAACATATTCACGATGTTCCTGAAGACTCAATCTAGGCTAAAGGACAGTACAAATTCCATATCTTATCTGAAAAATTAATTATCTTCTGAAGAATGCCAGGTTTCCTAAAGAAATGTATTGAGGTACTCTGTAGTTTTTCCAGCAGGGAGAAGGAGCAAACATCATTTGCTTCTAGTATTTGAAATAATGAATCAATTACATAGCATGAATTTGATAAAAATGGAGGAAAGTGCATCAAATATTTTCAATTCCTTTTCCTTTGGCATGCTCAGAGAATCAATAAATAGGATACAGAGCTGATAAATTATTTAAACTAGAATAAAGGAAGCAATAACCACTGCTTTTATCCACCTGTGATTTCAATATGACGATTTTCATTTCTGACTAAGCTGCAGTTTAACCCGTGTTAAATTATTCTTCCTCTCTTATTGCTGTCATTTTTTAATCTAGTTACATATGTTAAAAATGAAAACAAATTAATGGAAAATATGTTCTATTAACAGAATTATTGCTATATAGTATTGCTCCCAGATGCGCAAAGGGCATCTAGTCATGTCTTTTGTAGCCTTCATCAGGCTGAAATGGTAACAAACTGACAGCACCCAGACAGAGGAGATGAGCTACCACACTGAGGAGCATGTGCTGATAGAATAAATGCCAAGTCTTGGACAACCATGAGTCACAATTTCCCTGTGTAATGACTGCAGTGTCACCACTAAACAGAATTCAGTTATTAATTCACTACAGCTTTCTAACTGCCAAACCACGGGTTGAGGATCTTCCACTATTTATGATACTGCAGAAGAAAAATCCTGCAGCAATAGAGATACAAATAGACAGATTTACAATGGTGTGATTAGGATCATGGTGTGGGTTGGAAGAGACCTGTAAGACCTAGCTCCAACTTGCCTGGGCAGGGAGTCCACCCTCTGTGTGCATTGGTGTAGAGGCACTTCAGCTGGGATATTGACCTCTTACCTCATGGGAGGAGCCCTCTCTTAATTCCTTTGGGGCAATTTACAGGTACTTCCCTGTTCCTTCCTGCTTCCTCTCTGACACTCAGAACAACATCCTCTTCCCTCACCAAATCTAGTTTAAATTCCTGCTAATAAACCCTGACAGGTTGGTACCTAGAACAACCTTATCTTACTTGGTCAGGCGGGGCCCATCTGATGTCAACATGCCTGGTCTGTCTAAGGTGTGTCCCAGATCATAGAATCCAAAGCCCTGAGGGTGACACCATCCACACAGCCAGTCATTTACTCGTTCTGGTCATCTCCTTCTTCCTGGGTCCCAGTTTCCAACTGGGAGGATGTAAGAGAACATTGCCTGTGCCCTCGAAAGAAGAGAACTCTAGCTGTGACTACATATATTTCTGTGTAGCATAACTCCAGAGCTAGTCATAAATACCACCTTTAATCTCAGTGAAGACATATTTGCCCTAGATTTTATGCTGCTAGAAGTTAGGCTATTGCTCTGCTGTTACCTGCATATTTTCTGAAATTTTGCAAAATTGGACTGTCTGAAGCAGAAGTGGTGCTATGTAAGTCTTGTTCTCATAATGGCAGGGGATTTCAGCTCATTCTTGTAAAAATGCCATGTACTACATAGATTTATTCCACTTTGAGAAATTCTATTTTCACATGAGACAAGAATTCAATTTAGCACACCTTTTTCTAGGTGTACTCTATGAAAAACTGTCTTAAAGATTCGCAAGGGGTTTCTTTAGCGATTCTGTCATGATAGGGAAGAAACTTTTTTTTCCATAAAATGTTTAATAAAACCTAATTTTGCTCCATCAAGCTTTCATTTTAAGAATTTTAAAATTCTAATAATTATAACATTAAACTCTTACTGAGAAAAATCTCCATGAATATAGTGTATTTTCCTCTCGGAATCAATTCTTTCAAGTTTTCATTTCAAAACAACTTTTGTTTCTAAATTAAATCTTACCATGATATAACTGTAAAGGTAAAGTCTAGACACATCTAACCAGCACAAAAAAGAAATCATGAAAGAAATTTTTAAAATTATTTTACCCGAAAACATTGATCCTATGAATTTGTGTTTTTCCCATTCAAGTCTATAGAAATTTTGAATTATAGTTCTAAGCGTCCTTCAGTTTTAACTTTAATAATGTCCTACATATGCAAATATTCCTACATGGAATATTTTATTCTTTTGTTCATCCATTTGCTCTTATGTAAGGTATACTGATTTCTTCTTCCTTCTGCAAGGCTACTGACAAACTGCGTAAGGAAAGGAAAGGAATTTCTAAAGATGTCTCTTACTAAATATTTGCAGCATAATAGTGATTCTGGGATGTCAGAGAACAAGTGGTTGTTTATGACCATGACAAGGTGTCTAAGGTAACTATTATCTGTAACTTTTATTTTTCTTCTAAATTGTATAGATACAAATATTCAAAGAATAATATAGGTATTAACCGTGTCAATTGAAGTTTAGGCTCCTAAATGTTTCAGAGATTCATTAATACTTTGTTACAGAATTAAAAATATGAATTTGTTTTGTTCACTTCCAATCAGAAACATATAATTGGATTCAGTGCTTTTAAGATAGTTGTTCACTGATTACCCAGGTACCACCAGCATGACAGTCCCTCTGCACAGCCTGCAATTTGCATTAATTGTAAAAGCACTCAGGATGTTTTCCTACTATTGCAACACAAGGAACAGTAAAGAGTGATGTCATTTGAAAAAGGAGAATTCAGTAAAGTTGAAGAAATTTGTTTCAGCTGCTACTGTAACATTTTAAACACTGATGATTCCTTGGCTCTGGAAAGAATCTTACCACCTGTAGCTGTAAGTGAACAGAATCTGAATTTCTCTGTTGAATTTTCTTGCAGATTTACATGGAATCTTCTGCATAATTTTGCAAGGCAAACCTACATGACAATATTTACATCATTAGACAAGGACCCGCAGAGTAGATTCAAAATGAAAGAAAAAAGCTAAATTTTCTCTTGCTTATGGTGGAATTTTCGGTACAAAATCCCTGTTTAATACTTTCCCATATTTTCTTTATATTCACTCTCTCTCTGACCTGAATTGCTTTCATTCTGCTGTTTTTCCTCTACTGTGTGCTTCTGATTGTGTATGGGAAAAATACACTAGTTTTTTTTCATCTTAGGTTGTCTGGCTAATATGCACAGAGGGTGGCAGTGTTCCTTTTCAAACAGCAGAATTATTATTTAGATTTTAAAGACAAATTCCATAATTGTTTCTTTATAGTAGTGGAGTCCTATTGTACTGGCTGGTCTTACTGATAGAAATTATTGTTTGCGCTATATTGAATTTAAGAAAAGTCTGTGTTTCATAGCATAAAAGCATTCTGTTTTAAAATAATTTTGAGTTGGAAAAAACGCACCTGCATCAGGTATACTGATAATCAGAAAAAAGGGACTGGTTGATGTTTATCAAAAAAGATAAAAGCATTTTTTGCCTTCCTTGGTAAAGTGGAGTGTCCTATGATATACTGTAAAAATACAGAAAAAAACCCTTACTGTTCTCCCTCCATCCCTGAAGATGTTGTAGAATATTTTCCAGTTTCATTAGAGAATATTCTAGTCTGTAAGTTTTTTTGGAAATTCTACAGTGAGTTGCTTACCCTTGAATTTAGGAATATAGAAGAAGTTTCTAAATATTTTGTTCAAAATAGTGAGCACAAGCCAGGAAGCAAGTCTGCAGAAAAACAAAAAATAGGGACAACATGCCAGACTCCCAGGGTTAAGACTTAAAAATCACAACAGTGTTTCACTGAAATTGATGTTGACGTTTAGATAAAGACATTTATAAATATGCTGCTAGAAGTGTGTTAAGCCTGCACAGATCAGCATTCTCTAATGTCCATACGTAATAAAAACAATGAGCAGAGCTGAGCAGGGTTGAATATTCCTTTTTTTTTTTGGAATAATTTCATGTCCAAGCACTTTTGGAGAAGCAGAGAGAAACCCACCCACCCCCAACCCCCAATATTACAGCTGTTTTATTCATAATTATTTGATTTAATATATGTGCAATGAGTTGAAATGTAACCTTCCACAGATGGTGGCTCAGCCCACAGTACATAAATGCTGAAGGGCAAGCTCTGTCTTTAATTAAATTTGCCTAACTTTAGCTGTATAGTATTCGGTTCCCAAACAATAATTGTTCAGTCTGAAATTTTCTCCTGACACTTCCCATTTCGGAAATTCTGCTCCAGGCAAGTGGGATTTTATTTGGGCAGAAAAGAGGAGGAGGAGGAAGGAGATGAGAGATATTCACATTATGACACACTTCTGTGCATCAAATAAGACAAACACGTCATGAACCTTTAGGTAGATACAGACATGGAGCAGGTTGTGGGTATGAAAGATACAAGAACAGCAGAATTGTTATTAATACAAACACCCGCTAATAAAATTACATGCAGAACTAGAAACCTCTTTAATCAGCATTTAATTCTTGGTCTTTTATTATTGATAGGTCTTCATCTTGGGAAGGGCATTAGTTCAAGGCTTTACATAGAAGTAATACAGATCAATGGATTAGTCCTTCAGGAGAGGGACTAATTATTTTAATTAGAATATTCTAATTAGAAAGGTTTGAACAGATGATTAAAGAATCTTGCATGCCTGGAATTTTAACTTGGTTATTGTTGAGTAAACATGATGATATATGTTGAATGTACGGTACCTTGGTTAAAGAGCTAAGATGCTCTATTTTGGAATGCCTGAAAAAGACGCAGGAAAGACTTTGGGAAAGATGGTCTGAATTCAGCATGCCAGGCGCTGAGATTATACACTTTCACATAGAAGATCCAGGAATTGTATCCACTATTCTGTTTGTGTGCTACAATTTATTAATAATACGATTTAATAGAAAAAAAGCTATTCTATATTAAAAGTAACAATCTAAAATCAAATTATCTCAGTCAAATACTCAATGAAGCATGTAAGTGATCTAATTTCACTCGGTATTGAGGGAAATAATATTTGCAGAGTACTCTCAGAAGTGAGATGCCAATAAACTTTTTACTTTTTCTACTCTTAGAGACAAGATTAAATGGGAAGAGGGGGGGAGTGAAGATGTAATATAATTGAATATTTATCATTAAACATCTAAATTAATCTGATAACGACATAATAGTGCTCCGGTTTCTCATATTTTACTCACTGACACCAGCAATCTAAACTAAATAATTGGAAAACAGATTGTGTGAAAATTTAAATAAATAAAACACCACTTCTTGACACCAGGGTAAACATTGATAAATTCACTTACGTTCTTTTGGCCTCCAGGTGCTATATACTTAATGGCTAGAGACACGAAAAAGAGGGTGTCAATTCAGTAAATATCCTGAACTCCATAAGTCTGAATATTTGGCCTCGTACTTCTTCCTCGGCTCCCCGCACTGCAGCCTGGCATTTTGCCCACCTGTGGCAGTACCTGGGCAATCACAAAGCCATGCCAAGTGTGCACAGAGAATTTGCATTGCATGTTCTAAAACAACTTCCTTTTAAGGCATCTCTTAGGACAATAATAAGAAGAATGATAAGAAAACATGTAGAAAATAGTTTTCTGATCAGTAAATATTTTTAGGATATTAAGGGTTGCTTGATTTTTCTTGGGCTGCATCACTTAATTTTATACTCTGAACAGAATTTTTGCTGAAAAATGTTTGATAGGACATACTTAAATTGCTAATGATGGTTAGGCTACTCACCTAAAATATAAGAAACCATGGTTCAAATAGATGGGATTTGCAGATCTTATTCCAGTGGGTATTTTAAGCCCTGAGCATCTCTCTTCACATACTGCCACATTTTGAAATAGAGCATGCAAATTTCTTTATTTATAACATCTATATATATATGGCATACTCTCTTTGTCATTATTTGCATCATTGAGATCTTCAAACCACAAAAACTGGATGCACCACCCCCTTGGCACCTGACTTTGAGATATTTATAAACATTAATTAGATCCCCCCTCAGCCTTCTCTAGACTAAACAAGCCCAGGTCTTGCAGTCTCTCCTCATAAGAAAGATACTTTAGTCCCTTAGTCACCTCTGTGGCCCTCCACTGGATTTTGTTTTTATTTAGCTAGAGCAAGGTACAAAACAGCTGGCAGAATCAGGGCCTTCACTTAGTAAATCTGTCAAAATGCCTATGCACCCAAGAGGGTAGTTTTAGATATACAGACTTGTGTCAATGCAGACCAGGAGATTTCAGTCAGCAGAAGAAATAAGTTCGATTTCTACAATATAATTTAGGGTGAGATCAAGGGCATTCTATTAGAAACAAAAACAAAATAGTATGTTATTTTACACAACAACAACCAAAAGAAAAGCCACAAATGAGCAGGCGAAAAAACATCCACAGAAGGTCCCTAAACAAAACCAGAATTATCATCACAGGCATACATTCATTCCTAAATTGGCATTTGGTGTCACAAGGAGAATTTATCTAGAGACAGAAGAATTCTATAGGCATAAAAATACTGGGAAATGAAGTCCCATAGGAGACACAGTATCTCATCAGAAAACAACAAGAATGCACACAAAATTTTGCATGTCATTATCCCGTACCACTGAGGACAGCTACCAATTTAACAAGACAATACTAATGCAACTGCAGCACAAATGTGCTTCTTATACGATCTTTTCAGAGCTTAAAACTGAAGAGAATTCTATATCTACATCTTAAGTGTACCTTAAAATATATTCCCACAAGAAAGAGTCTTATCTCTGCATAGAGCTTAATCAAAAATTGTGTACCAGTTAAGACCACTGAAATTTCAAGTTTAATCTCACATAAAATATGCACCCAGATTCTCCTCTACTTTAGGGAGAAAATCCTATTCATGAACTGGGATCTGAAGTATTTATTCCATTTATTCTCAGCTTTCCCTCAGCCAGTATGTCAGCTGCAGTTAAAGGATATAAAATCTTTCTGAATGTGTTCATGTACTGGAGGAAAAATTAGTGGCATTATCCATAAAATGCAAAACGATTGGGCCCTATTTCAGAGGGAGGACTGATTGAAAATGGAGAGGGACACAATGGGGAGGGGAAAGAAAGAATAAACTCGGCATATTTGATGTGGTGTTCATTGTGATAACAGTAATTTAGCTTGAATTTCTTTTCCCAGGTATTTTAACTACTAGGTAATTACCTCAGAATTTTATGGATTTTGATCTGCAATTTCTCCCCGTACACTTAATAATTTTCATGGAATGGTAGTTTTTATTCAAGCGAGGCATCCATTGAGAATTGACTTAATAAGTAGATATTTTGGCCTTCATTTTTTTTATTTCTATCCAAATGAATGTGGCAAATAAAACCCAAATTCAATCAAAAAAAAAAAAAGTAAGACATTTCATAATGCAAATTCATAAACTGGAAGAAGAACTTGCATCATCTTTATGTCTTTAAAGTATCAGTCTGTCAGCAAGTGTCTATCAGATAGTTGTCTCAGAACTGCTTGCATTTTTAAAAATAATACAAACATCACTTTAAAAAAATATATTTGCATAGCAAGCAGGAGAGGAATGAATCCAAGAATAGAACAAATTATAGCACTTTGTATTAATAGAGCAATTATTTATTGCTCATTAAAAAGCTATTAGTAAAATATTGTTATTTATGATAAGCAATAAACAGCATGCTGCTAAGCAGTTGGCAATAGAAATTAGAAAGCAATAATATCTATCAGTTGGAAAGTTAATTTATCTAAAAATTGTTTCCTTCAAATGTTTAACAGTATTTTTGTTTGTTTTTAGAGCAACAACAGTTAAAATATTTTTATTAATTATTATAATAATCTGCTCTTTATGAAAATTACAGCATTTGCATGTACTCTGCTTCTGCTCATAACTCATGTCTTAGCTCTCCTGTATCTGTCACTTACATATGCATGCTGTTTTAAACTCCTAAACAAGTAGGCACTATTGATTATGATCCCACATGCATCTAATCTCAAATGTGGACCTGCAGTCAGTAATGCTGCAGAAGTGTTTTCCCTATTAGAAAATAAATCTTAATAAGTGAATTGTGTTAATGAGTCATTTATACTTATGAACCTTTTGAGAAGGGCAAAAGTTTCCAAATTTTGATTTGCATATAAATATTCAACATTGAGCTTTGCAGTATTTTCTATTGGGACTGAGGAGATGGCCTTTGCTTTTTTTTTTCTTTTATTCTTTTTTTTTCTTTCTCTTTTTTCTTTTTTTTCTTTTTTTTTTTTTTTTTTTTTTTTTTTTTTTTTTCTCTTTTGTCTTTTTTTTTTTTTTCCCTTGTAGAACAAAAATTTTATTGCATAGTTTTCTTTGAACCTCCACATCCATGTGCATTATAGTGTACAGGTTAAGGAACATTATCACAGAAATGTTTTTTGAAGATTTAAATGTGTTAAAGTGCATTTATTTAAGATCAATGCAGCTGGTTAAATTATAACTTCATTTCATCATTTCTTTCTATTAAGAGTAGATTTAAACTTGCAGATTAGACAAGAATATGACCTGCATGGAATTTTGAAAATAAAATAAAATAAAAATGCTGAACAACCTTGTTAAGGTAAGTATTAAGATTTACCACCTAGAATTATGTCTCCATCTCGCTTCTAACTGCAGTAGCTTTGACTTGGCTAATTATCTTAGTTCTAAACTCATATGTAATCATTAGCAGGATCATGAAGCCAAGCAATTCCTGCATAAGTTCTTTAAGAAGGAAATTGTTAGTGATGGTTTTGACCTTTTTATAGTTGTTTGGCAGTTCAAGTGTGTGTAGGATGTAGCAGATTTTTGGGTTGTTTTCTTTCCTGCCCAAGAGAGTTGAACCTACATCTCCTACCTCCTCTGAGAGGACCATTACAAACAACCTATATGCACCTCTCTTGTTGGAGCTGTTCACTTGCTAAAAAGGAAACCAAGATTAATTGGGCCCAGGGGAAGCACTAGGCTGTAGCTTGGCTTTTCATGGAGAGCTATAAAACTTAACTGTAAAAATCTCATTTGATTACCCTAAATTCTAGAGTCTCAATTATGTGTTTGCATTAAATTGTTATTAGGTAAAACACATAAAACCAGGAAGAGGACAAGAACCCTCAAAGGAGGGTCTCAAATGAGCTATGAACCTCGGCTCCCATGAGCACACTCCGAGTCCCAGGAAACCTGCAATCCTGACTGTCCAGTAGCACAGTTTGAACAGGAGGGGTCGAAAACAGCCTCATCTCACATCACTTAATACACCGGGATGAAGTGTCTCATGAGAAGGACAAGCTTTGGTCTAAGCCATCTCAGACGAAAAAAAGAAGATAAACACATATTTTATACTTTCTGGGCAATTTTTAGGACAATTTGCTTCACAATGAAAGTATTGGATTAGTCATTTTCTACTACTACTTTATCTTCTCTTTAAGTTGCTTTAGAATCTAATGGATATACTCTGAACAATACGATAATGTGATTTAAGGGGGCTTGACCTAACCTGCTTGGTGTTGTCTTGAAAGTCAAAAAAATCCCACTTTCCAGACTAAAGAGAAAAATTATCAACTTTCTAGTCATCAGTATTAAATAACATATATTTATTCTTCATGTCTTATTCAGAAGACAATTTTCCTCAGAAGCAACATCTATAACAGGTATTGTATTATGACACAAAATGGCTTCTTGAGGACCCCAGATACAGAACTCCTGATTCGCAGAAATCTGTGCAAATGCTTCTATGTATTTAGAAATATCTTTTTTCATGAGCGTATATTTTCAAACAATGCTTTATTCAAATTCAGAACTTCATCTTATGTTTTTACATTTAGGTAGGACATACCGTATCTACTCTGTGACAAGTAGATGAGAATATTTACTTACTCTGCAAAGCTGGCATTTCAAAGCTCTAAATCTCATCTCAATGGTTTACTGGCAGACAAAGAAAAATATGTACTTTAGTATGTTCAGATTGTGATTTGTTTGCCATCATGTTCATAACAATGAAATTTGTCTTCTGCTCATAAATTTTCAAATAATCAGAAATACAACTAGAATAATTCAAATAAATCTCTGTGCATTTTAAAAATGGAGATACATAATCTGCCTCCCCTCCAGGTTCTTACTGTGCAGCACGGTACAATTTGGAAAGAAAGACCTGATCACTGATTCTTGGCTTCTGTTCTCGCTATTGCTGGCTGCTGCAGAAAGGAGTGCTTTCAGCAGACAAAAATTGACAGAAATACATAAGCTCTGCTGGCGAGCAAGTTCACTTGGCCTTTACCAGTTGGTGCATCAAGCTGATAGATGGCCAAAACTACATTACAACAAAACAAAAAAAACTATTGATCTTAAAAAGATGAAAAAAGTCCATCATACATGCCCCCCTACCACACACACATATATACAAGAGAGAAAGAGGTGCAAACTCAGAGTTGGATGTCAGACAGAAAGGGAATAAAAGCAGTATGAAAATCCCTAATATTCCTTCTCTCATCTTTGTACTCTCTGCTGTTGCTTCCACTCCAGTCAGAAACAGCTTTCCTCAGTTATTACCAAGCTCACTTGATCCCCTCAAAGGATTTTGTTTTCTACATGACCTCAGGCATTAAGATTTTTTTTTTTTGTTTTTCCCTGGAATGCTATATGAAGCTACTGGGAGCTGCAGAAGATATATTAATCACAGCTGTTTCTTATAGCCTGCAGAATGAAAAACTTTTTGTTTGTTTATTTGTTTGTTTGAGATAAGCCATTCATTCTGAATCTTTAGGAAAAAAAAAAAAAAGAAAGATTTGGCAGATCATGCTCAGCAGCAGCAGTATTATTACTCAATTATTTCAGAAGTACTAATTATTTCATTATGTAGGAAAATGGTTTCTTGACTTCTTTTCCTAGCTCTTGCCAGAGATGTCCAATATTTGGAATTCAGTAAAAAGCCTAATTTGTTTGCCTTCATGGTACCTAAAATTTTATTTAAATATTTTTATCCACATTTTTAGGCTGTTTTAGAGTTAGAGCAATTGATGCCTTTTGTTGAAAAAATGTTTGAGGTACTTAGAAATATATTTTTAAAACTTTAAGGAAATCAGTATATATCCAACAGATGTGAAGACCAAGCTTCCAAAATCATTCAAATGCTGATCTCAAGCCATTCTAAATGTGCTTCAACTCACCTATTTTATAATCAATTAATATACTATTGTGTATCATCTCTTGATACACTGTTATGCACATCTGCCAAGCAGTGCTAATGGACCCCAAAGTCAATTAGCAAGTAAAAGAGGCAATAGAAAGTCCGTAACAAGTGCGCTGGTTCTTCAGCACGTGCACTTGGGTTAACTTAGGAGGATGAATTTTCATTTATTATCAAAACAGCACTCCCAAATGTTCTGAAATGTTAAAAGATCTCAAAGGCTATGTTCTTAATATTTTGCTAGAAGAAGAGGATATTAAAGAACGGAAAAGGGTTCAAATCTAGTGAATCACACTTTGCACAGATTAGGCTGCAGTTCTAGAAAAGGTGAAGAGAATTAATCTGACTTTAGAAGTTTATGCCTTGTCATATTCACCGTAAACATCTCACATAGAAAAGGACTAAGTTAAACAAACGTGGACTTCAATTATTGGCAACTGATGTTGGGTATGTGTAATAATTGGATTTATTTGGCTTCACACATCAAAAAGAGGGGGTTTAGGGCCAAGAAAAATAGTAAAATGGTGATAAGAAAAATGTCTAAAACATTTTAAAGAAAGAGGAAATTACTTTTTTTCTCATCTCACATTATCATACTTTAACTGAGATTCAGTAAAGATGTTAAAATTAAATAGTAAACAGCATCCAACATGAAACAACATCCCAGTTTTATCAGAAACTGTAAAGTAAAATGTTTTTGTCTTTGTATTTGGAGAGAAAATAGTTAATACTGAAATTAAGCCTCAAGATTTAATTGCTTTCAAAATAATTTTTTATCATTGTTCTGAAAACACAGCAGGACTAGTCACCATAAGTGTGTGATGCCAAATATTTGGCTAATTCAATTATTTGTTATCTTATACTATCCGAATGGTTTAAGAGGGAGTCAGTGGCGCTTTATTTCTGCACATTGTGCCTTTGTGAATTCTGCACTGCCAACAAGAGGTATTGAATATGCTATGATTATTGGAGACAGACACTCTTAAATCACCAACCATACCAGAGGATAAGGTGTCTTCTAGAGAGGCACTAGGAAGATTTGGGGGTTTTCAAAACACTGTCTTCTTCGGGTGGAAAGCAAAAAAAAATAGTATTAGAACAATAATTAAGGAAATTAAAATCACTTATAAACTCAATAGGAAAATCAGCATCTCTTACACTGAAAAACTGCAATCCTCTGACTTATCCACATGTACCTCCAAAACAGCTGATGTAGGTCATGATATATTTAGCTTTTCAGAAGGAAAAAAAAAAAAAAAAGAGCCCAATACCTTTCACAGTATAAAAGGATGTTAGAAATCTGAAAGTTAGTTATATAAATGACAGCTGTTTGCTTTGGCTCCCTTTATAATTAATGATGTGAAATGGGTAGTTCCAGAGGATAGCTCATTCCAAGTATGTAAGATCATTAGAGATCTCTCCACTGACCATGGAAGAGATGTAAAAATTTAGCTTATTTTTGAACAATACACTTTTAAACCTGCAAATATTCAAGAGATTAATTATGCTCTGTAGCAGACATGAACAGGAAAGGCTGATTCCTACCCTGACATTTCAAAATTGGCTAGTACAATTTCTTTTACAGAAAGTAACAAAATATAATCATATTACTGAATGTTATTAATTTGCCCCAAAGCCTACGATGGTCCAGAAGTAGCATAAATAGAAACAGAAATGATGATCTGAGAAAGATAATCACCAAATAGACACATAATAAGATGTTAACCTGATCTGTATAATTCAGTAAATAAGAACACTGTACTAACAAGGTCTTGTGACTTAGATTGCCACAATGCTGCCCTCTTCCTCTGTCCACCTACCCCGTTTCATGATGTTGTTGACTTTTGCTATTTACGCCCTTTAAAAGTGCAAGAAATAGAAGAAATGAGGTGTGAAACCACATCATCGATCAGCAACGTTGTGAGAAGGTGATGTACCTTTGCCATATATGGTTGCAATTAGAGAAATATCTTGGTTTAAGTAATCTAGTAATTAGTGTGTGCGAAGAAGATTTTACAAAGATAAGGTTTAGGGAAGAAATAACCATACACCATATAAGACTATAGAAGAGCACATGCAAGGTGATGTAGGTTTTGCTTTAAATACTTGAAAGGTAAGATAAAAGCACCTTGGATCTCTTAGAAAAATTTCTCCCTCAGAGAATATTAAAAAAACTGCAAATGAAACACTGCCTTGGGCACCATCACATTTAATTTTTATGAGGAATGAACGTATTTCCGCATTTCAATTTTTAAGCCACACTGTGATTTCTTGGCATTTCTATTACATAGCTGTTTGGAGAATTAGATTGAAAAACTGCTGTGCACGCAAAGACCAGTGTCTGTCACATGCCTACAGTGCCCCCCCTAACAACAGCAAACCTGTGCTGACCTCTGGTGAGACCCAAACTCTCCTGCTTCAGTGCTGAAAGACTGTTCCTAGCTCAAATACACACTCAGGATTGAAGGTTACCCCAGGTGTAGCTCTCCCAGTCAGTGGGCAGGAGAGTGGGAGGCCTAAACTTTACCAGAGGGAGATGAATTTGATTACCCACAGATTGATTGTAGCAATACCTCTATTGATCAACTCCAGTCCTTGAAACCTCTGAGTAGCTTGAGGAACATTAGTGCTTGTGATTCAATGAAAAATGAAAATATCCAAAAGGTCAAATAGAAATGGAGATTGCCTGTCAGTCAGTAATTTCCAGCAGCGTGAGAGATGTGAAGGTGACATTAGGATGGGGACACTATAATGCTCAGAAGCTATCCAGCCATTAGCATCTTTCATTACAGAAGCTGCAGACATTTTTACAGTTTCAGTTGTGTGAATGGAATAGACACCAGTGAAAATATTCACCTAGCAAATCAATTGCTCAGTCCACAGCATATGAGAATCAAGCACATTAAGTAAATAGCTCCAAGTATTCCGGCAAAATGTTTAAACTTAATTTAATGTGCATTCTATAAGAACCAGAAGAAAGATACATGAAGAAAATGATGGTCCTCTTATTCACCTAAAGACGATATAAAGCTTTGGAATGCCCTATTTATTTTAGTCGATATTATTGATAGATCTTGAGAGGATTTGCATTATTATAATGTTAAGTCTTTAACAGTTATGGTTATCTGCAGGTTATTGAAAAAGTAAGGAAATGTAGAACTTGTTTCTTCTTAAATAGCATGTCTTTATCAGAGTCACATGGTACGTCAAATATGTCAGCTTCACTTACTGCAAATAATTAAAACAAACCTGAAATAGATTGCACCCATGCACTTGCCTTGTGGATACCAGATCCTTATCACCAACCATTTTATTCTTACAAATATATTCCTTATTGGCCATGCCACCTGCTGACTAGATTTTTAAATACGGGGGGTGGGTTATTTTCAAAAATAGGTAAACAGATTCTCTGGCTTCTATCAATGTTGCACTCAAGCACCAGGTATCAAGGTACTTTGGCTGAAGTCAAAAGAGCTTTCTGGGATGATGCCTGAGAAATATGGGATAGAACTTCTTGTTTATTGAGAGAATTAGCAAGGGTCATCTTCTAAATTAGAGGATGTTGGCTCTCAGAGCCCTTCTTCAGATTGTCTTGGAAAGCTAAACATAAAAAAATAGACTAATAAATGAAAGTTATGACACATTCATATTTTAGGTCATAAAATATGGTCATAACAGAAATTTAAAAAAAAAAAAAGTCATTATCACAGAACTTCCTATGGTAAAATTTGCTAAGAGAAGCAATGATTCTGAAAAGGATTCACAGATAATGATAAATAAACTCTCAGTGCTATGCTGTGCCCAAAATAAAAAATTGTATCCTTGAATAAGCAAAAAGAAGAACACTGAGTAAGATTAAGGGGAACATATAATTTCTCATTTGACATGTGTTGACTAGTACTGTACAATGTTGTTAATAAATCAGAGTGAATGCTGGTAATGTGAAGAGAACCTTGCAATAAAAGAAGCTCAAGGAGCTACTGTAGCATCCTAAAAAGAACATCAATTTGGAAAAGAACACTAAGAGAGGGCTTCATGATCTGGTAGCTATCAACCAGGTTATCTTTGTTCTACTTAATGTAGATGGATTAGTACAGACTAGGTCAAAATGCCCCTTGTTTAAAGTGCAAATTAGCTATTAGAAAAATTGGCTGTTGTTACGGTGGATTTTTTGTAATTGTGTATTTTTTATTCTATATTGTTTTCTAAAAGAAACTCCAGTTCAAACAGGAATCCATTCAAATTCATCGAAAGATGAACCAAAATAAACAACAAAAAAAGTGCATAACTTTGCATAGGGCACATCTCCATCGATTAAAGTATTTAAAAACTAAACAAGTCCTAAAGTAATGCCTATCTTTATTTATATCTCAGCAAAAGCTCTATATAATTGCCTGCTTTCCTGAGATGCCCATATTCTCACTAACAGTAAACAACTGTATCACAGAATGAAAGAATATCCTGAGTCAGAAGGGACCCACGAGGATCAACAAAGTCCAGCTCCTGGCCCTGCAGAGGACATCCCCCAGAATCACACCTTGTGCCTGTGTATCCATCTCTACCTCCAGCATGAATGACTGAAAAGGAAACAATCCTGGACTATGCAAACAGAAGAAAGCTCTGCACCTCAGTTCTGTACCTGCTGTACCTCTCTCAGAAAGCCCCTTTCGGTTTACATATTTTTATGAATAAGAGCTGGCCAAAAAGCATGTTAGACAAACTAGAGAAAGATTTAATAAGAGAATCAGTCAATGAAAGGTTGCAACATCCCATGGCACAAATATAGTATGAACCGAGTGGATTTCTTTTCTACTACCTTTTACAGCTCCTTTTTAGAAGGTAGAAAAAAATGCTCTCAGAAAAGCAAGCTTTCATTTTATTCTTCTGCCTACAGGCACTCTAGAACACATTCATTTATCACAATTGTTCTCCAGCCTTGTCTATCTGTGTCTCTACAGGACTGTGGACCTATTCAGAACGAGATCAGGTCCTATGAGCACTACAGATTTTCATAGCACCACATGCACAACTTTAAAGTTATCTGAACCCCACATATTTTCACCTTTCTGACTGTGTTTAAAATATTGACAAAATTTTACTCCCTTAATAATGGATACAGTATTGATCCTGACTAGAAGACTATTGCAGGTTTAAGAGCTGGTGATCCATATAAAATCTAACCTGAGCAAGGGCAGGTCTGTGCTGGGCTGCACATGCAGGATGACTTTCAGGCCTGTCATGTGCTGCACAAATGATTTGGCTGCAGAATAACCTCAGTCAGCTCGTTGTAAGAGAGGAGCCAGCAGGCAGCTTCTATCTGGTACCAGCCATGGCCTTACCCTTATTTTAAAAGGCAACAAGAAGTTCTTGTAAGAACGTCATTTAGGAAGAGATTTCTTGTAAGGTAATTGTATAATAGCTCATGTAACCATAAGGGACAGCTTTTCTCCATGGACAGCACGTGCTTAGTGCAGCACACCACGGGAAAACCCATCCAGGGTTTGCCTGATGCTGCACAAATGGGAGATACTCATCCTTTGGAGAAATGCAACATTTGCTCACTATCTTTATTCTTCTTCTAATCTTTTTTTTCTATTAAAGGAGTCATTTTATTAAAGCATTTGTTGCCAGGCCTCTCTTATTGAAATCTGGAGACCACCCTGCACTTCTCTTCACAGTGCCTCCCCTTCCCTGCTACAGTACAAACAAGCATCAGTGAAATGGGAAGTGTGGGTTATAGGCCTCCCCTCAAAGTGAGAATTACCAAATGGCAATCTTATGGGTGAAAGACATGAAGGAAAAGAACCTTTGTGTTTCTCATTTTCACTTCAAGTTTTGCCATTGAACATGTACACAGTGCATATGGCCAGCTGATTGTGAGGTGGGTCAGGGAATTCTTTCATTTCACATTATTAAAATTGTCCATTGTCATGTCCTCCTCCCTGCCCAAAAAAAAAAAAAAAAGAAAAAAAGAAAATAAATAACTATCTACTGTTAGGTTGTCTAAAAAAGCCTCCCCTAAAACAGTGAGGCTAACTAAACTCTAGAGGAACTACATGAATAGTAATGCTTTGAGACACCTCCGAGACATGGATTACCTTCGTGCTTCTTTCAGTAGCATAATAATGTCATAACAGAAAGAAATTTCAGTGTCTCCTGTGCTTTCTCATATCCAGTGTTGGGTGGTTTGTGGGAGTAGTGTGAAGGGATTATTCACCTAATACAGGAAGGATACACCCAAGGACACTAATGAGCTCTACAGTCTTTCAGGAATTTGTTTTTCCTGAATAATTTAGACTAAATTATTGATTTAAAACATGAGGCCCTAGCAGAAGAAATACTTAAAAGTGCACATATAAATACATGACTCCTCCCACTGTAAAGTTATGTAATTGTTTAATGGAACACACATTATCTCTGACATGCTATTATTTTGTGCTTGAGTCAAAGCTAAACGAAATAAGTAATCCTTTTTTTAAACAATATATTTGCCAAATTCAGCATCCTGTATTAAGAAACAAATGAACAAACAATCCTCCTTGCCCTGCAACTTTCACAGTTGTCTAGAGAAAATTTCTACTTATTCCTCTGCTGTATGGCACTACTTCCTCACCTCCAAAACACATTTAATTATAGAAATGGTAAACCAAAATATATGTCATGTTCTTCCCGATGTCCCACAGAAACAATTTAATTGAGATTATTAGAGTTCATCTGCTTAGTGATCAGACACTTGTTAGCTTTTTTCTGAATTATTCTTTTATTCATGATAAGGTTTGTTTGTTCTTAAGTCAAATTCTTATAAGCTTTTTTTTTAAAAAAGGAACAGAAAGGAAAATATTTTGTTCATCACATCTATTTATTGTAGCAAAATCATGTCTCTAATTTCTATCAGAAAAGTGTTAATGAAAGTAAGTCCTTAATATTTGTACAATCTCCCAAAAAGGAAAACGTCAGTTGTTTCTAGGTATTATTACGGTTGGAAAACTGCACTACCTTTTTCTCCAACAAGTGGAGTTTTGGGAAATAATTAAACTTTCACCATCATATAAAAAAGTACCTTAGGGTTTCAAACGTCAGTCTTGCAGAGTTGTAGTTATATCTAACTTTTTCTGTATCTAGTCATCCTACTGAGTGGGTTAGATAATTTCAAAGAGGTTAAAGTATCTTTTGAAGTCCAATGGTGAGAAATGGGAATAAAGGAGTTCTTGGTTTCCATGTACCTTTTTTTTTTTTTTTTTAATATATGACTCTTGGGAAAGAAACTTAAAATATGTAAGTTAACATCACTCTTGAGCAGTCAGGAATAAAAATATATTGATACATAACACCACAAGCTTACAAAACAAAGAAACAGAAACACATCTGGTATTCACTAAGCCTGTTGGCATGTGCCAGTGAATTTGCAATCAGGCATGGAAACAGCCAGGCTCATGAAGCCTACATTTTTAGAACTAAAGCAGTTGTCCTATAAATTATTCTAGGTCTACATAAATAGCAAAGACAGATGCACAACGCTAGTGCCAGTTCTACAAAACATTATTCCAGTCAGGAAGATGCTGCAATAAATAGGTTAATCATTTTTAATGTCTTTGATATTCATCATGGCAACATTAATCAAGATGAATTAATTTGGAGTTAATGTGACTTCACTATGAATTGCCAATGGTATTTGCTCGTAAATTCAGTTTTTGAGGACAGATTCAATCTCTTTCACTCTCAAAACCAACCTTTCTTTCTACACTCTTCCACATGAACTATGGACTTCCGTGCTAGTGTTGATACTGATCTTTGGTGGGTTTTTCCCCCTTATCATTTTTTTGGTTTTATTGATATCTGCCAGAATAATGGTCCATCCAATGCTTCTCCTTTGAGTTTTTTTTCCCAGCTAACAATTCTGGTAAAATCTTTTACTCAATTGGCTAGTCCACTGCTGAAAAGCCACATGACTGATTTTGCCTGGAGAAAAATATTACTTTTGTAAAATTGTCTCAAATAGTGTTGGATAAATAAAGTTCCTCATATATAATATGGAAGTAACTAGAAAAACTCTCTTGTTTGAACTGATTGTTGTCTCTAAATATGAAATACACGTGCCTGAGTTTCATTAGTCATATTTTTAATGGAATCAAATCATTAGGACATGGGAATTAGCCACAGCAAAAATAAAAATTCTTTCAGAGCTAGAATATAAAGCAGAAACTAACTCAATGCCTTCCTAAGTGCTTCCTAAGTACTGTCTATATTGACGAATGCAGCTACTGGTCTAGTACAGAAGAAAGAACAAAAATTACATTAGGAAACCAAAAATCAAAGCCCAAAACTCTCAAGTTCCAGTTCAATACCTCCATAAATTAAATATTCTTTGTGGCTCTGGATCAATGTTCACTCTATTTCCTTAACATAATACTAGGTTTAACAAAAATTTCTGATGCATTAATTTAAAAATCATTTATAGATAGAACATTTCAGAATCCTGCCACTGTGAGTTCTTTTCAGAGGTTTCCGAATCTCACTCATAATGATTGTTTTAGCAGCAGACATCAGGTGTTACTGTATATATGTGTGTATACATATATATATGTGTGTGTGTGTGTGCGTGCGTGTGTGTAGCTGTGTGCACGTTTTAAATTGTTTTCTTATCACATTTACCAGTTCATAAGTTTGAGGAACAGTTTTTTTTTCTAATTGCAATATTGTAGCATATGGATGTACCTGAAAAAAAAAAGGCCTTTCGTTTTGTCCCAGGTTTTACAATTTGGTCCACTGAAGTCAAAAATCCCATTCCAAATTGCCCTTAAAGTAAAAAAAAATAATTACAGAAAAATATTAAATACATTTTTTCCAATTAAAATATAGTAAAAACTTCAAAATGAGGCTAAAGGATTGCTCATAGATTGTGTATGTTGTATACCTGTAAAAGACATATTTATTTCTTGTATTCTCATTGTCTTTCTCTAAAACCAGTTAAACATTAAGTAATTAAAATAAAAATTTGCATTAAATTCTAAATGAACAAACATGGAATTAAACAAAAAGTTGCTCTAATCAATCATCTCTCTTGGAGTAATTAAAATTCTTTTGATTTATGTCAAGTTGTTGCCTAGAGGGAATATCAAACCTTATTAATGGTAGAACTGAAAATAAAGAACAAAAAAGCTACAATAACACCTTGTAGAATTCACGCTATTTTCTTGTCTCCTGAATACATTATCCTCTTTCTTCATTTATTTTTGTTAACTCACAAGTACCATAGAAGCAAGAACTGAAATGGAAGCAGGATAGGGATGTCTTAGGAGGTACATCAAATCTGAAAATGCAAATACCATCGCCTTTGGGCTGTAGCATTTTATTCAGTTCCACAATCACAGCTTGGCAGTTCTGACCAAGGACAGAGGCCAAGACTGCTGTCACCAGGAAGCAAGAATATATTGAAGAAGCACATAGAGGCCCAGTGAGATTAGAAGAGTGGGAAGCAAAAAGCGGAGGAGAATGCATTTTCCAAGAGTTATCTGCGACTGCATGCAGAATGTATCAATATGAATGCATCGTACTGAGTTCACAGGGATATCTGTTCAGTGTTCAAGCATTTTCTAATTCGTAGATGGGTATAACCAGAGAGATTTCCTTTGGCACAACCAGGTCAGGTGACCTATCAAACAGCCCATTCTAATGACTACACCAAAGTTCTGCACATCTGTGAAGGCTCTACTGAAAGCAGAACAATATTAAATATCCCAAGGAATGCTGACTGATTCTTTTCTAGATATTTTAATATGTTATGAAATCAATTCATAAGCTAAAGGGAATCCTGCTATCATGATTTGTTTTTTTTAAAGTCTAAAAGGAAATGAAAAAAACCAAACAAAAAACCCCCAAACAATCATCACCTTTCCAGTAATCAAACAGTATTTTTTTTGTATTTCTACAGTAGATGCAAGAACCATCGATTACTTATCAAAGAACAGGCTAATTTGTTGAGGACTGTGAAGAAAATCATTACTGGGCTTGAAGAATTAGGAGAGTCCCCTTGAAAAGTACCATTTAAAAACAGAGCAATTCAAGTGAGGTTTTATAGATTTTCAGTTTATCTGGTAGTTTGAGCAATAGGCTTTGAAAAGTCACTGCTATCACATGGAATGTGATTTAAATTTATAAAACTACAACTAATACGTACTGCTCATTTCATGTTGCCCTTACATCTGCCTTCTAGATTTTTAACTGCTCTTTGTTATTTCTTGAACTCTGGTTTATGACGCCACATAAAGTCTTCATTATTAATCTACAGGGAATTATAGGACATACCTACTGTTAAGAGACGTCTAGAGAATAAACTCTTCAAAATTGAGCGGTTAAAAATATGAATTGAATTACCATTCATTACACAGATCAAATACTAAGAAGAAATTTCACAGTTTTGTCATTTAACTTCTATCAAAACTGCTTTCAGCAAAGTTTTATCGTACACGTCTATACTCTGCAAATAAGTACAACCATATGCTTTTATTAAATTTAAATTTTATTTCTCATCCAAGTTTTAAGACTGTTTCTTTAAAGAACCCCTAACAAACAAAAGAACAATAACAAAAATCCCTAAAACCACCAACACCCCTGCACTAAAAAAAGAAACCAAACAAAAATAAAACTAAAATGAACATAAAACCCCACTGCTGATATTTTTCAATTGACATGTAAGTATTTGTGTGTATTTCTTTAAAAAGAAATACATAGCTCTGGCTTAGCAGAAGAACATGTGGTAAGCAATTAGAAGGATGAATTTACACTGTGAAATGAGCAAAATAAGTTGGTGTTTGCAATGTCACATACTTAAAGCAGAGACTGAATTTTGATCCCTTTGACAGTCAAGACTTATGTCCTTTGCTTAATAGTACCCAGCTTCACTTTCTTCCTGCCTCAAGAGAGAGAGAAAATAAATAAAAGGGAAGAGGGAGAAGAAATAAGGAAAATATATGAAAATGTTTATTTTTTTCTTGTTTAATTTATATTCTGCTCCAGTTATTGGCACAGCTACTTTCTGCTTCAAAATCTCGGTAACAAGAGGGAATTTTTCCAAAAAGAGGGTGACAGTCAGAAAACAACAGCTCTACCCATTGATATATTTGAGTGAGTGGCCCGGGTTATGGTGTTCGTGTTGAACTAAAGCATAGTTCAGTAATAATGCATGACAACCTGCTTGTTTCACAAACCTGTCATAGAACAGGAATATTTTCATTCTCAGAACCCAGGCTTCCTAAATCTCAGACCTCCGCTGTGATAAATGAACGCATACTGTATCTGAGACATGGATTTGCTCTTACACCAGAAAAAAAACCTGAAACAAAACACAAAACCCCTAACAGTTTTAGGTCACTCAGCTTGGGAATTTCTCATGGTGAGCTTCAGTTCCTCATATATCAATGAACTAGCAGAACAATCTCAAACTATCAACATCTAAATCTCTCAAAAATACCTAAGGCTGGAGCAGGTGTTTTGTAACCATGACTGAGCACTTCACTGCTAGACAACTCCACAGTGATTTGGCTTAGACTGTGTAAGCTGGAGTAAATAATAGAACTGTTTTGATTTACAATATGGGGACAACCACATAGACTGTTCATAAAGGCACCTTTGTTTCTTTTACTGACTTCATCTGAACTTCTTGGCTGCTCAAAGGCACAGTCTAAAGAATTGACCTCAATTTTCATCAAGACAGTTAATAAATAAATAAACAAATTATAAATCCCCTAAAACAAAAACAAAATCACAAAGGAACAAAAAATTCACCACTCACAAACAAGAAACCCAGCAACCTATGCAAAATGTATTAAGCAGAAAACTGTTCATAGTAAAGGTGTCCAATTTTCATGCTGTAATTTTTGAGGATGACATGAATTTGAAAGAGAAGGCAATGTTCTCTCTTTATTTGAGTTTCGTGATGTAAAGAAAAAAACCCCATAGACCTAAACATGATGTTCCTTTAGATAGACTGTCATTGCTTAATTCTTTCTTGCTAAAGATCATTAGAGAATTTTATGCCCATAGAGAATGTAAGATTTCCCAACAGAAATAATTAGACTCTGATGTAGTCATGGTTTTGGTCTGCTAGTTTGTAGACTAGTTTTGTGCCTCAAAGTAAATAGCAGGTACAATTGGTTTTCAGTGGAATGAGAAAGGCCATCCCCTCAGGTACTGCATTTCTGATGATCCATGAAAAAGGTTTGTAATGAGCTGGCAATTGACACTGATTATCATTTAAAGGCAGTGAAAACATACAACATGTGCTACGAAGTTTTCACTGTTAAGTGACACTGGCAGCAGTGAGGAACAGAATTTGTGCTTCCCTGAAAGAGAGGTATGAATTTCAGACACCACACGTCTCTATTAGTTTCTATCCAGAGGCAGTGGCGCTGTGTGAAAAACTGGGAAAGGAAAAGCTTTTTGTTCCTTCTTGTTTTAGAACTATGGTGAAATCACTACCTTGTATTCAGTGGCTGAGACGTCAGGTTACAAACTCACTGGCAGACAGCAGTATTTCTGTGCTACATGTTGGGAGGATGCTGACAGGCGATTGCATTCTTCGTTCTCGGTCACACAGTCGTGTCTCTGTTGGAGTAGCCCACACCTCACTGCCACACCGTTCACTGACCCTGGAGACTGCTGATGTTCAAAATACAGAGACCCATTGTTTCCAAGACACTTGATGGCAAAAATTGATGAAAAGTTGTTTTGAGGAGATCAAACTTTTTGCAATTTGAAGTTGAGCAGCTTCATCAGCCTGCTGTTGCAGAATAGTGCCATCACTTTCATTGCCCTATTAGCTGCTCTGCAGTTCCTTGTGTCAGAAGTGCAGTGAAAAGCTGTGATCATTTCTCCCTCATCCAGCTTTTACTCAGTATCAACGTCTAGCTCCAGAAAGAAGAGCTGAAGGAGAGAGCGCTTCAGTTGTCTGATTTAGCCTTTTCAAAAGCAGCATGACTTTAAAGCCATAAAATTCTCCATGCCCTGTGTTTGAGATTCAAAACAAGAATTAGAAATAATAGGCAATATGGTGGGGTGGTGGGGTACCACATCTGAATCTCATGAGGTAGGAAAGTACAACTAGATCCTAATAAGTGATAAAACTAGCTCATTCTGGAAAACAACACTCCTTCTGCAAGCTGTTACTATATTAAAATTGCAGGTTTAGCTACAGTATGTAACTATGTTTTTCTAGCTGGTTGAGTATTCTTCTTCTTCTGTCACCCAAAAAAAAGTTGCCCTGGAAGCACCTCCATGGAAGGCAATTTCACTGATAGGGGAAGTTACTTTGCATACACAATAGTGTATCACAGTTATGTCTAATGAATTACTGTCTCTCACTTGAAGGGCAGAGAGGGCGAGAGGTAACAAGGTTCAGCAGAGGAAACAATAACTTAAAATGCAGTACATTTTAAATAAAATAGGATACCGCAGAGAAACTGTGCCTTCTATCAGCAGAAGCATCAACAGGGCAAAAAGTTAACAAGGTGTACCAAGTAGGACCAGAAGAATGTTGTATTTTTAAGTCTCCCATTTTTCCCCTGTGCTGATCTTTTTCACTCTTGCATTGAATCATGACGAGAACTATAAAACATGCAGGAGAAGAGTTGCTATTCATTGACCCCTGAAGTATTTTGTTTCAGATCAGTCTTCTGTTTGTATTTTTTTGTTTTTACAAGTGTAAAAGATGTCTGAGCTCAGTCCCCAATAACCCCTTTACAAATGGTTACAAAAATAACAATGCAGTAAACCGTAGTCCTGGTTCAATACCTCCTATTGTTTGTTCTCAAGTTGGTGCTTCAGAAATAGGACATTAATGATGTTGCTTACAATTAGGATGTCAGGGCAAAACACTCACGCACATGGAGCAAAAGTTGTGTATGAAATAGTCTAGCATTTTCCTTTTTTTCCTTTGTTTTTAGTCAGTGAAACATTAGAGCTTCTATGCAGTGAGAGTACCTTTATGAGTGTAGAGAGAGAAGTCATGCATTTTAATGATTTAGCCCCTTAACAATATGTGTAAGGCACTTAACTAAATCAAAGAGGTTTCATTAAGAAATTATTTCTAGAAAGAAAAAGTGTGTCTATTATTATTATTTCATTACTAATAGAAGCCATTACAATTTCAAATAATATGCATTTCAGCGGTGATTTTCAACTAAAAGATCAATTCCAAGCATTTTGCTGTTTGCTTCAGCTGCCAGCACTGTTTTTGTGCTCCCCCCTGCAGCAGCCAACCCCTCGGAGAGGTGCGGGCAGCCTGGTCCCCCCTCTGCAATCACCACCATCAGCTCCTTTGACTGCAACGCAGGTCAGCACACACATTGATTACAGGGCAAGTTTTTGTGCTAAACTGAATCCCACAGGAGTACAATCAGCGATGCTCAAACCGCCTTTACACGGTATTGAGAGTCCTCTCAGGTTAATAAAGCAGAAGAATGGACAGTTTCTGACTCCAACAGGCTGAAATTTCAGGCACCCACACAGGCTGCGGGATTATGACAGTTTTAGGTATTCATGTAAGTGGATTTGTAGGCGCCTCAAGGAGCTTTTCTAGCATCTATGAACACAGGATTTTGTGGTGCACCACTATAGCGTGTTGCATTTCTGTAATATTTCAGTTGTAAAATGAATAAAAGAAAATTTTTATTTTAGTTTTCCAAGGGAAGATAATTAAGAATTAGGAATCTGAAATATTAGTCATGAAATACAATAAAATATTGCTACTGAGTGAACATCCAACAGTTTCAAAATGTAGAAGTAGATCTAAACCAACCTGAATTCTGTCTCTATATTGATTAGGTTTAAATTTAATTTTAAAAATAAAAGCAACTAAATAATATCCTGTATTAGCAGATGCTTTTCAATTATAAACTTGTCTTCTACCGGACCTTTATTTTGAATTTTTTTATCAAACATCCCTTCAAGATGTACTACTACTTGTTTGGCTGTAGTGGCTTCTCAGCCCTCCTGTATTTGCAATCATCAGGTGAAATGCAATAATAATAAAAACAACTCCAGACCATAAGTTCAAGCTGATGGAAAGTTTTTTTCTTTTTTGGCTTTGGTGATGTGACAATATGAATGAAATCTAAGTGCGACTGAACCCCCTAAAGCAGGTTTCTTAGATACATGCAAGTGTCTGAGCCCTTCATACTACGCAAGACTATTGATCCTTTTCTCATACCATCTGAAGTCGGGCACAACATTAATGAAGTTCTAAAATCCCAGTATTGTAAACCACCCTTACTAACATTAGGTCAAACTCTAAAGACACATTTTTTAATTGCCAGACTATTCCATTCTTTTCTCAATTGAAATGTGATATCAAATGCTTTACACCTACTGCACCTTTTCTATTAATAAACTGAACTTGCATTTTTAATGATAGCTTAATGATATAGAACGTTACCTGAATAAAATATGTGAAAGTCCTGTGATTTGTGGAGATGTGGAATATTTCCTTAGTTCATAGGAAAACTCTGGAGTGAAAGGAAAATAATTTCACAGGTACATGATGTTCAAAGGAGGTGATCTTATACTGCAAGAGCGGCTTTATGCTGTAATAAAATCTCTATCACACATATGGAGGAGTTCCTTGCCATAAGTTACATTTTGCTGAGAAAATTAGGTAAAAGGTAAGTAGAGGTCAAAACCACTTACACTTGCACACAGCTATTTGCAGACGGAACAGTAGGACTGGTTATTTCAAACATTTTTTAACCTTTCCCAGTGCCACGAAAAAACCCTACTGTTTTTAATGATACGCTGTTTGAAGTACACATATCAGAATTTGTGGAGACTTTATGCACAACATATCAGTGTGGCTGTATAAAAGTTCACACAACTCTTCTTCTTCGTGGGTCTAAGCATCTATGCCACCTCAACACCCCATCCACACAAGATCTTTACTTTCTACCTGGAGATAGCTTTTTTTTTTTTTTTTTAATCACATTTTCATTAATGGTGTTTGCATAAAAGCCAGGAGTACTAATGAAATATATTAAGACTAAAAACAGGAGGAGCACTGTTACTGAAAAACAAAACAAAACAAACCTAGCAAAAAACCCCCCAAAAATTAGTTAACTTTGAGGTGACTTGATCCTACAAGGACAAAGGTTAAAAATATAATGATATTGCATTCCAAGTTCAGCACTTGAAGATATTACAGCTAAAGTAGTGTTCTGAGATGATGAATTGGAAGTGAAAGAGACAGAAGAAAAGAAAAAACAGTTAATCGGTGGCTGAATGTTAAGCTTCATGGAGAAGGTAAATGTAATCCTAGGATGTACTGTGCATTTTGTAGCAACGTATTTTCACCAGAGGAAGGAATTTGATAATTATATTGTACAGAGAATTGATAGGAGTTTTTATGTAATACTGTATTCAACTTATGTATATATATTTACATACACAAGCATATAATATATGCATATATTTAAGAAAAAGGAAATAATTGAGAGAATGTTAAGGAAAGACTCCTAAATATAGTCCTTGGAGAGTTGCTCATTTAAAACATCACTCAGTTTATGTTAACCTTGCAAAATAAAGACAGAAGAGGACTGGACTTTTCTGTATAAATGTCCAGGGGGGAAAAAAAAAACTTTCGTAATTCAATAACAAATGTACAAAATTTCTTTACTACAAACTCTTTTTAAATGCAGTCTTTTAGTAAACTAGTCATTGGAGTCAGAAAATAGCATCATGATGGCATTTTATAAATAGATCTATGAGCCAGATATTCTCTCTACATTGAAAAATACTCGGCCTCTCTTTACATAACTGAAAAGACAAAATCTTTTGCAATAAAATGATATTTAAGTATTTTGCAGAAACTGAATTCAAGATCCATTCCTTCTAGAGACAAGAAATTTTACTACAGCTATTTTCATAGGAGTGATCATAACCTTTTTTTTCCTTATTTTCTGACAATAGAAAAAGAAATAGTGAATAATATCTGGAAGAATATGGGATAATGGCGTAGTAGCTACATAATTTTTCGAACGCTCTCCCCTCCATACTGCTCTATGGCTATTTAGGAAGATTAGCAGGTAAAGGGAAGCCTTGGATCTCTCTTCCTGAGTGCTTAGGTGCTGCTAATGAGGGATGAATCTCAGATGTAACAATAAAGCCTAAAAACTGTTCTCTTAGTACTTTTTTCCATTTTGTGATTTCACTGTGATCATTTTAACCACTTTATACCTCAGAATTTATCAGACATCTGTAGCAAAAGGAGTTACAATAATGAAAGTATTCAATTAGTGCAGATGTATTATTTAAGTATTACAGATGACAAAAATGTTTTGTTATTGGTTGCAGATAGCTTCCTAACTTTTTCTAGCATACTTTAATTTAGAATAATAGTCTCTTGAAAGCTTGAGTCAGCCTCTGGCAGTTGTATTAAAAGCTGTTAGCAATCACTACCTACTTCTAGAAAAAAATGATCAAATCCAAAGTAGATGAGAAAAATACTCGAGCTCACACAGGTACACGTAGGAATGTGGCCACTAATAAACCCATCCACGTCTGTCTTTGATAAACTAATTCATCTGCCTAAAAAAAGCCAATCAGAACTCAGAACAGACAACTTACAGAACCTTTTCCTATTCTACAGTGTCACTTATTGTAATCACAGTTACTTCAGGACATTCCCACTTGCTACAATGTTACTTTACTACTCATATTCCGACCTTTTGAACTCAGGTTTGTCTTCACACAGTCTAAGAAATATAATAATTGATCTCAATTAGCTGAACCAGAACAAGCAACGAACTAGTTTCTTTCTATACGGACATGAGATGCTTATATATGTTCATATTTAAACATGCACTGCCACCTGTGGTCCAGGCAAGAGTTTTGAACTTACTGTGCATTGGAAGACGCAGTAATGCTACTCCATTCCAGTGAATTAAAAAAAGAGGATTAACAATGGAGTATTAGACCAAATGCAGTTCACATTTTATTTGATACTGCAAGGTTTTGTTTAAAAAGTAGTACTTTGATTCTTATAAACAAAAAGCAAACAACCCCCAAATCCACTGAACTTATGTCTTTTGAAGTTAGAATTTATATGCAAGCAAGCAAGGACTAGGTATTGCACACAGAGCCTTGTCAGAAAAATAGCTTCATGAAGAATTTTTTTTTTTGATAACGCTTCCTTTATGAATTCTTCATGTGTTTACAACTGAAAGTAATCTTTGAGTAGAAATGGCTTTGCTAAATGATGCAGCATAACCAGGTGTTGCTCATTTTCAATGCACAAAATCTTCAATTGTTCATATTGAAATCCAGAATGAAAGCAAATAACCCAGACCAAGCAGTGTGGCAGAATAGCTGAAGAGAGTTCAAGAAGTAAAGAACGTCTCACGGCTAGCTCCTGTGAGCTGCATTACCTTACCTTAAACTTTCACTCATTCATCTTCTGCCACCCAAATCTACTCTAACACTTCAGTGGGCCTGAAATTTGCCTAAACAGATGAGAAGCCTCCACCCGTTCTACACTTTCTAAGCAAGAGTCACTGTACCTCAGAGCTGTCAGGGTTCTGCCTGCATCAGCAGGCCCTGCAACCTCTTCTTCCTCTGGGCCTTAGTCTGCTATGGTGCAGCTGTGAGACCTTGGAATATGCGTCCATCAAAAGAACTATAGAAGCCTTGTCTACATTCTCCCACACTGTCCCGTTTGGGAGCTGCATTAAACTCAGGCCTTTGCCCTTGACCCTTAGGAAGGCTCATCCTTACCTGTGGCAGCTGTGTTTGTGCCCAGCCTCGTGCCTGATCTCGAATTTGCTCTATCACTGCAGATTTGTCCACTGAGCACCGAGGTGTTGGCTGATCTCCGGACCTGCTCTGCCCTTCTTGTCAGGTACACAGGGCTGCCGTCCTCACCTGGGAGGGCACTGCTCCTGTCGCTCCTGTCTCTCATCTTTGGCTCCCACCTCAATTTTCTTCCCAGAGCAGCCACTTCTGCTGCTCCCTGGCAAGAGCCTCTTGCATCATGATTTAGAGACAAAAAGGAGACCTACAGACAGCTGCAAGGTAAAGCTATGAAAATAATTGCGGGTTTTGCCTGAGTTTTTGGGCAGTAAGCATAAAATAACGGTTTTATATCTTAAAATCTAGTGTATACAGACAGCTAAATTTTTATGACTCAAGGCGAGTAACAGACATTTTGAAAGTGAAATTGTCACACTTATGAGTTTTAGGCCAAGAGAATTCTAATGTGCCTAACTGTTTTGGAAATGAATTAAAACCAATTGCATTAGAACATAAAAACCTTAGAACATAAAAACTGACATGCCTGAGGTAGACATCTGTCAGCACATTCAGGTATATGGGTTTTTTTACCATCTTCTAGAAAATGAACAATGAAAAGGTGACTTGTTTAAACTCTCAGGCTAAGTTAGATGTCAGTAATCTGAAACACTAAACACCCTCAAGAATGGTTATTTAAATTTTATGATCTCTGTAAATATGTTCAGACTTCCTGTGTCAAGTGGCTAAACTAACAAGGTGAAGTAGTCCTAGATGGCAAAAGTTAAAATCTCTTTCCTCTAACATCCCTCCCTGCACTTAAAAAGGACCTGAAATAAAGTATTTTGCATGACAGTAGCTAATAGAACAGAAACTGACCCCTTCTGTGCATTCTGAGTTACTGTGTTGCAAAGTATTCTCATGCATGTGTATGAAAACAAATTCCAAAAAGAAAAATTTTAACAATGAATACTAAACTCATTAGAACTTTCTTAGTGACAAACATTCAGTTCAGGGTAGTTCACACGGGGTAAAATAAATATTAAGAACAGCTGCTGACATTATCTGAATAGCTCAAACCTCATGATCTGTAAAACTGAATATGAAATTTATAAGGTCAGATTTTATTTTATTAATACAAGTCCTTTGGAGAAGGATTAGAGGGGCAGATGAAAATAATAAAAAAAAATTAAAAACCCCCAAAACCCAAGGAAGACGGCAGAGCTTGTTAATGGTAATTGATCTCTATTTTTCATCTTTAGAGCAGAAAAACAGAGGCTAATCTTTTTAAAGTAACCATTTCATTGAGGCTGGCCGGACATGGGCCTGCTTGTGGGAGGTGGTGAGTGATGCCTTTTTATCGCTTGTGTTTTGTCACTTTCCTTTATTTATTAAAATGTCTTTGTCTTGAACCACAATTTTTTCCTCACATTTGCTCTTCCAGTTCTCTTCCCCATCCTGCTGGGGGGAAGCAGGGCAGAGGGGTGGGAAGGCAATGAGCAAGGGTCTGTTTGATGCTTAAATACTGGCTGTGGTCAGCCGACAACCAAGGCAATGCCACAAATTATGCTCCTGCTTCCTTTCCAGATCACCCCTGCTATAAGTGAAGTGTAATACCACGAGGAATCTGCATTACATTTCTGGGATACAAAGGAAAACGTATTTACCTTTTTGTACAGATGAAAAAATCCTGCTGCTCTTCTTTTCTGTAATGTGAAACCACGCTAGCTGCCCCAAGCCTTAACAGGAGACTAAGGTTTTGCTTCCAGTAAATAAAATCCTTCTAGGGTAGTATAGAATAAAACAAAGGTTATCCTTGAGGTTTAAATGTCAAAAGGAGACCTTGGGAGTACTGGTTGCACATCTCAGTTCTGGCACAAATTTTAGCTAACAGCATAAAGTGTCATTCTGAGCAAGGTTCTAACTAAAACTCTTTCCCCTGGTTCAGCACATGTAAGAAATGATAACACTTCTTTCTTCTGTGCTTTCTCAAATAAATCTTTTTAGAGTCTAAGCTCTCTTGCCTGTCTCATGTCATAATATTTTAGCCACTACTATAACACCTTTAAGCCATTGCTGCAAGAAGCTCTTTCAGATGATAGCAGGTACCTTGTCTATATATGAGGGAGAAAATTTTGGTCATTACAGCTCATTTTTAGTTCCGAATTCAGACAGAGCAGCAAACTTTCATGGTGATAAAATTATGCAGTTGTACAAAGAAGGTTTTACTGCTGATTTGGATTTCAATAATAGGTGGGAACCAGTTGAATCTGATTTCTCAGTGCTGCAGGATCTGGAAGCCAGGAGTAGCTCACTGTTATCTTCCAAGAGTAACAGATTTAAAACCACAATGGTTTTCTCAGAAAAAGTAAATCTGTATTGAAATTATTTCTACTGCAATTATTTCCTCTGCAGTGTTTAGACCCAAAACAGAGTTTGCAGTTGTGGTCTGTCACTGAGAATAGTGTGATATATTCATTTCAGAAACTGTGATAAAAAATGTAGCAACAGGAGGAACAGTTCACCAGCACTATATTAAATGACAGGAGTCTGATACAAATGCCTGCGTGGATGTATTTTGTCTAACACTGCATCCAGAGCCTGAAAGGTCTATTTGCCTGAATAAATTGTAGAAGCACAGTCCACAGTTTTAAGACCAAGGTTAATACCGTTTAGTGAATGAATGATGAAGAAAAGACGTATTTGAATAATAAATGCTTTTTTCAGTATAAACTGCAGCTTATTGTACTTTCATACATTCAAAACTTACTGATTCAAAATAATACTGCTTTAAAAAAGATTTAATGGTCCATGAGAACATAAAAGTAAAGTATTCCTTTATAACTCATTTGGGCATTCTTAGAGGAAAAGGTCTCCGTGCTCTGTGGGTCTAGGAGGCCTCTGTCAATATTTGCATTGACTTCTGTACATTTCAAGGCACCTCATTGGACTAGCAAAGGGAGCTTAGACCTCTTTTGTGCCATATCATAGACCAATTATTTTCTTTCCTTTAAAATATTCAAATTCACTAGAGAAAAATCGAAGTTTAGAACTTTGTTGAACAGGTAAGAAAGAATAAATGAGCATACTTTTGCCTTGAAATTTAGTGACTTGAATCTGATTAGATGTGTTTTATTAAAAAACCTTCAAATTATCTTTTCCCCTAATGTTTTTATATGAGGTTTTTTGGGTGCTCAGAGACATGACACACTGATAGCATTCAGATAAAAGAAACTCAAATGTGCAAACTTCTTCAAACAGTAGAAAATTTTCTTGCCAAAACAGCCTTCAGTTCCTCCTATAAGAGAATGTGCAGAAAATGCAGGCAACATGGTGATTTGTGGTGGTTTGTACTTTATATGAATTGGCAGTTGTTGAGGAACAGAATAGTCACAATGCTTTTAGATTTCATACCTAAACTACACTTAAATCAAGAATATGGTACTGAGAGTTAAATCACAAAAGAATTATACTTCTATTTTAAGTTGTAGCAATATGGGTGTTCCCTGGGTTTTGGTTTTCTTTTTGTGGGTTCTTTTGGGTTTTTTGGTTGTGTATTTGCTAGTTTGGGGGCTTTAAAAAAATATAAGAAAAAAAAGAAAAGAAAAAAGAAAAGAAAAGCCTGTTTTGCTTTATGTTGTTTTGTTTGGTTTTTTTTTTTTTCCTTAAAAATTCTTCCTTTTCAGGGCAAATTTCTAGAAAACG